>CM076573.1:838005554-838300017 GCA_034641835.2 Pinus albicaulis
ATTTTTTTATAAAGCATTTGGATTATCAATTAAATGAACAATATTGAAAACCTGTATCATAATTTTACAATAGGTCTAATTCCATCAACAAATTCTTTGTTAAGATTTTGCTATGATAAAAATCAAAATTTCACAATAAAAAAAATCATTGGAAAACTTATAGTGAATCCCAACTATGTCCTTATCCATATCATCCAACTACCTAAGCACTAGAGACTCATTTTACCAAATGTTGTTCTTGGTGTATTATAACAACAAGATAGTCTAACAAGTTATTTAAAACTAGTTCACATTATACTAGATAGCTCCTATATGTGAAAATGTATGTGGAAGTGATAGTCTGTATGTAGATACTATCTACTAAAGTCTATTAAGGGGTTACATTGGTTTTCAATGACATGAAATTTGTGTACTTATTGCATATATTGTTCCCTTATTATATTTTTACACCAAAAAGATTAGCTCATTATATTATTTAAAATATAAAAAAATGATAAAATAATGCAACCTTTTAAAATGGATCCAACTTCAATAAAATATGTCATAAATTATAATAAGTCAAAAGTGTAATCACTTTAAAAATAAAGTTAAGATAAAAATTCACAAATGACTCTTTCAAAATTAATTTGAAAATTAATCACAAACTATATTCTCTTTTCTGTGAACTATATCCTAAACTTACCATTAACAAATATCGAAAATATTAACCACGTGTATAACAATATCAATCCCGTAAATTATAAGCAACATATATATATTAAAAATTTTAAAAATACAAAACAACTGTCGGTGTATCAAAACATAAAATTTTAACCACATGGACCTCAATGTTTTTATAAATGAATACAGTACACTGGGAATAAGAGTATATAATCGCCGGAATCAAAGTGTATGATCGCTAGAATGTAACCTTAAATAACATACATTATGTTTCTAAATTTGTACTCAAATACATAAGAATTCTAAGGACGAAGCTTGAAGGCACTTCATCAATTTTGATCCGTTTTCTGTTGGTGGTTTTGTTGAAGATGGGGAGGCCATCTGAATAACAGAATATGCGGTTCAGGGCGGTGAATATCATGGTGCACCGACCCGCGAGACTGCTGAACCCCAATTGTTCGCCATTCATTCTGAATATAAATGACAAATAGGTTACTTCTGAACCCACATCATTAAAAAAGACAGAAGAAAATAAAACTTAAACGCAACATCAAACAGCGCTGTCACAATAATTAACAAACACAAACAAAAGTTGTACCTAAAGCTGCTCTTACATCTCGACCAGCTATAGAGAACAAGAAGACCCGACGCTTATCTCACTCAAAAGACGATCCCTCGGAATAAGCTGCCCCCCAACATCAAACATCAAGGGAAAGCGTTACATGCCTGAACATACAAACAAACACCACACTCGAACCTAAGACACAAATATTTTTATCGAATTCAATCTTCAAACCCTAATTCGCAGACCGTGAAAAGAGAAATTCTAGTTATAAATGGGAACTGTTTAGACCTGTACTCATAGTTATCGTCGTAGTACTTCTCAGAATACTGAATCTGCCACATTTTTCCTGCCTGTAAAAAAGCGAAGAAAACCCCAAAGCTTCCCATTGTTATAAAAGGACGGTTTGAATAAAAGAAACTAAAAGAACGCCGGCTGGAACAAAACGCCAGTAAAGAAGGAACTGTGAAAAACTGAAACCAACAATAATTCGCAAATTAAATGTAGAGATACGCTACATGGAATTTTTAAGAATGCCAAGAAATGCGGTTTCGTTTACAGCTACATACAAGAAGAGAAATGATACCTATAATGTTATGATGTTTTTTTATGATTTGTGTTAATAAGCGAAGTATAACCTATAATTTTACCCACTTTATTCTTAATAATTGAATTAATATTTTGGAAAAGGCTTTGAGAAGTTTAATCAAATTATTAATAATTAATAGATATATTGAAAGAATATTGAAAGTGTAAATGTATTTTGTTAATAGTTGTAGATTGAAGACATGAAGTTTCCCAAACAACACAGGAGCTCACACGTGCAGATTATTAGGAGCTCCCACAAGCAAATGCACTCTCTTGGGGTTTCTAATTAAACACCAATAATTAAATAGATACATTAGGTAGAACAGAAATGATAGGAACTGAATGTCTAATAAAAAACAAAATCACAACTACGTAACCAAATACCTAATCTCCATTAATTTCTAACACTCCCCCTTTATGGAGAAAGGGATTTTTAAACACACCTAATGCATCCCTAAACAAATCAAACTTCAGTCTTCCTAGTGGATTAGTGAATATATCACCTATATTATCACAAGAATTACAATACTCTACAGAAATTTCTTTGGGCTGCACTTTCTCTCCAACAAAATGAAATTGAGTGTCAATGTGCTTAGTGTTTTTATGAAACATGGGATTGTAAGCCAGTTTGATGGAACTCTCATTGTCGCAATTGATGATCGTAGCCTCTGCATGTTCTTCCCGTGCATCTTGGAGAAGTCTACATAGCCAAACTCCCTCACATGTCGCTGCACACATAGCTTGATATTCTGCTTCTACTGAGGATAAAGGAACAATATGCTACTTCTTGCTGCACCAAGAGATGACCCGGAACCAATGTTGAAGGCGTAACCTGTAATTGATCTTTTGTCATCTAGATTTCCTGCCCAATCAGAGTCTCTATAACCTATCAAATTAACATCAAATGAGTTAGAATACAAAATACCAAAGTCTGATGTTCCTTGTAGATACCTTAATACTCCTCTTGTTGCACTTTAATAACTGTCATGGGGTTGAGCCATAAACTAACTCAAAACACTCACTACATAAGCTAAGTCTGGTTTTTTTGTAGTCAAATAAATAAGACTACCAACCAATTGTCCGTACAATGTTGCATCTGCATATTTCGAACCATCATTCATCTGAAGTTTGTTGTTCTGTTGTAAACGTACACATGAAATCTTACACTCATCCACCTCAAACCTGGACAACAAAATCTTTGCATACTTACCCTGGGACAAGAAAGTTTGGCTTGAATCTCTCTAAACTTCTAGACCCAAACAGTATTGCATTTCTCCAAGGTCCATCTCAAATTTTTGTGATAATTGCTGCTTGATTTCTTCAATGAGATTGTCTGCACTTCTTGTTATTATCAGATCATCTACATATAAAGAAATTACCACTATCTATCCTTCATTATTAAACACAGTATATATATTGGGATCATTTTTTCTCCTTTCATAAACATGCATGAGGAAAAAAGAATCAATTTTTTCGTACCAGGATCTAGGTGCTTGCTTTAAACAATATAAAGCTTTCTTTAATCTACATACTAGGTGTTCTTCTCCCTTCTTAATAAACCCTTCAGGCTGTACTAAATATACTTCTTCTTTTAAATCACCATTTAAGAAAGAAAATTTAACATCTAATTGATGTATTTTCTAATGATGTTTAGTGGCTAAAGCAATAATCATTCTGATCGTATTTAATTTTGCAACAGGGGCAAATGTTTCTTCAAAATCAATACCTTCTATCTAGGAATATCCCTTTGCCACCAACCTTGCTTTATGCTTATCAATAGACCCATCTACTCTAAATTTCAACTTAAATAACCATATGCAACCTATGGGTTGTTTATCATTAGGAAGCTTTACTAGATCCCAAGTATTGTTCTTAATGATTGATTCATATTCCTCATTCATTGCTTTCTTCCATTCAATACTTTTACTAGCTTCATAAAAATTAGAAGGTTATGCAATGTTTAACATACTAGTCATAAGCACACAATCCCTATATCGAGCTGGTAACTATTTTGGCCTGCTTGATCTTCTCAGTGGTGCAGGTTCAATTATTTTGCTTCTTTCTTCTCTTTTTGGACTAGACTCCACATTATCCTGCTGCTGTTGTACCTGTTGTTGTTCTAGTTGTTGTTCTTGCTTATGTTCCTATTGCTGACTGATTCTTGTTTCACTATCCTCTTTTGAAAGTAAGGGTATATGCCATTATTCATTGTTTTGGATAGGATTTCCATCATCAATATGTTCATGTAATAATGCATCTCTACTGACAAACACCTTGTGAGTAGCAGGGTCAAACAATTTATAAGCCTTATACTCACTGCATTATCCAATAAAAGCGCATTTAATGGCCTTTGAATCTAACTTCTTCCTATTCTCTTTGGGAATATGTGCAAAATATTTATAGCCAAATACTCTAAGATGACTTACTACAAGCTTGAAGCCAAGCAAAGCTTCAAAAGGAGTTTTATACTCAAGACTTTTAGTAGGACTCCTATTCTTTAAATACACTGCAGTATTAACACCTTCTGCCCAAAAACCATTGGTTAGATTCTTACCTTTCAACATATTGCAAGCACACTCCACCAATGTTCTGTTTTTCCTCTCATCTACTCCATTTTGCTGAGGAGTGTAAGGTGTTGTAAATTGCTGCTATACCCCATGCTCGTTGCAGTATTTGATGAAGAATCTTTTCTTGAATTTACCCCCTTGATCTGATCCAAGAATCCTGATGAACTTTCCTGTTTTCTTCTAAATCATGTTTTTGAAATGCTTGAAATATTCAAAAGCATGAATTTTCTATTGAATAAAATACACCCATGTGAATCTTGTACATTCATCAACAAAGATTTAAAAATAATAGGCCCCACCTAACGACCTTGTATGTATCCGGCCACATAGGTTAGTGTGTACAAGTTCAAGTATATCCCTCTGTTTTCTATCTTTAATGGCAGGAAATTAATCTCTATGCTATTTACCGAAGGCACGTGCTTCTCAATCAATATGCAACTTTTTCAAAACAAGAAGACCATCTACCATACCTTTGTTCTGCAACAGAAGGAGATCATTGAAATTGATAAGCCCAAGTTGTTGATGCCACAAATTTTCAGCATACTTATCTGACGACATCAAGGCTTCCTGTGGCATACTCTTCACATCCAGTTTTTAGATTCCTCCTATGCGAATACTTGTAGCAATGGGCTTCATATGACCCAAAAAATCTTTAATAATACAATGACATTTATAAAATTCTACTTTGAGGTCCTGATCTGTAATATTTGACATATAAATCGGGTTCTTCTTAATTCCAGGAGCATACCACACATTAGATATATTTATGATCTTACCATCAGGTAGAGTAACAAGAACATCTCCATGTGCCTTGATCTCATACCCTCTATTATCTCCAAGGTATACTTTTACTATAGAGTTGGATTCTTTAAAATTTTAGAACCATTGCTTTTTACCTGACATATGTGAGGAGGCTCCAGAATCTACGAACCAAATATCCGATTCATCCTCAATAGCTAAGGCAATGTCAGTCTTAGCCATAAACAATCTAACATCTAGATTCTAATCTGTGTCTGCATCTGCATCTGCATCTGCATCTGTATCCGCCAATGAACTGCATGTCTTCTTTGTTTGTACCTCTCCTGATTTGCTTTCTTCTTACGACAAAATTTAGCAACTTGGCCTATCTTACCACAATAAAAGCATTTAAGAGAAGAGTCATTTTTATGAGAGGTCATACCTTCTGGTTTCCTTTTTTATGTGTTGCCCCTCCTCTAATCAGCCATTGCTCTCCCTTTTGGCTTGAACTTTGTTATCACTGCAAGAACTGGATCTTGAGGTTTGAGAGATAACCTCCTTTCCTCTTCTTGTAGTAAAATCCCAGTAAGATCTTCAAAACATGGAGGCTTTTCTCTTGCATTCAATCCGGTTATAAACATCTGATAGTCATCCATCATGTCGTTCATGGTAATTATCACCAGATCCTCATTTGCCACGGTTTGACTGATATCAGATAGTTTATCTTTAACTTCCTTTATCCTGGATAAGAATGATGAAATAGACTCATTCTCCTCCATCTTGATTGAGAGGATTTTCTTCCTGAGGAACAAGGTTCAACTGGTGTTCTTGATTTCATACATATCTTTGAGAGTTGTCCTTATGTAATTTTCTATCTTGCAATCCCGAATATGAGGGATGATGCAATCTTTAACAGACAATTTGAGTAGCACCTTTTCCTTCATTTCCCTTTTCTCCCACTCTTGAATTGTTTCAGTTGTTCCACCATTTACAACAGTTGGCTTAACTTCATCGCCGATGACAATGCTATAATAATTTTGTCCCTCAAGCAAAGTCTGAAGCTTAAATTTCCAATTTGTGTAATTGGAACCACCTAACTTACTTCTTTCATTTAAGCAATCTGCCATCTGAGCATTCATCTTGGGAAAAAAAATTGAATAAAAGTTCAAAGTAGGATTTGATATTAATGAGGGCGTTCAAGTTTCAATGAGAAGAAAACCCCTTGATCTCAAACTGTATCCAATTGTCATGTTTACAATTTAAAATTAAAAAAAAAAGATTGTCAAACCAATATATATAATACAATTGACAATAGGAATCTCTGCAATCAAATCAACTCACAGTTGGCTAGCAGATAGATAAACATAGCAAGAGTTACAAAAACAATAGTGACCACTAGTGTTCTGTTTTCTAGTATTGATTTCAATATATGAAACAATTGCAAATCCTCTCAACGCAAGCAATGCAACTTCGTCGTCGTGCTGGCTCACTTCAAAAAAAAATTTGAAGGTCTACTGCCATGTTTAAGGATATCTTCTGCTTCAAATGGTTCATTCAACAAGATAAACAGCACTACCATAAGTCTTGAAACGACTTCCACACCCTCAATTCATAAATGGCTATACGAACTTCAATTTTCTTCTTTGCAGCAACATGAATAATGGTTGCGGCCTCAATATTTGCAGCATTAAAAAACTAATTTGCAGCGTTAAAATCTTTGCAGCAACCTCAATAATTCTCTGGACATTTAGAATCATATACCAAAACCACTGCGAATTGGCTATAGCGGGACTGCTGGATTAATAGATGAGAAAAAACATCTCGAAGACTGTGAATTTTCAGCAGTTTTTGGCAGTGAAAGAAAAAAGACTCAATCCAAACGAATGGACCAATGGGCTTCTCGGTATTGGAGGATTGGTCATTGTTATGAGTTCACAAGGGAATGCCCATGCGCTCTATTTAGATAGGCACCATGACCTTCGAGGCCCTCCAAGCAAGCGAAGATGCAAATATGTTGTGTAACTCGACAAGGGTTAGGGAAAAAACTATAGCTTCAATCTTTCAGAGAGGCTTCATCCCTTCAAAACTTCAGTTTAAAGCAGGATGGCCTCCTTTTCACGTCTTGAATGCTCGAAAAATCTAAATTCCCCCAATGATGAGGAAAATAGCTAGGAAGAGCTAAAAAGCTGGAAAATCTGGGAAAAGCATAAAACATCTTTAAAGAATCCCTAAAATGGGAAGCCTAGGAAAATAGGAAGAAAAGCATCCTGATATTCCGGACGCAGAATTAGAAACAGGCTTTGGGGAACAACAGCTTAAATAAGCTCCTCCTAAACAGATTAGAGGTTGATCTGTTCTTGGAGGGATCTCAGCTTAGGGGTGAATTCTGGAGATAGACGAATTCTAAGGTTGGGAGGACTGGTCAATTTCCAAGGTTGTATGCTCATAGAAATTAAGAGTAGTTGAATAATTAAGTGTGATGGATCAAATTAGAGCTATTTATGTGTTTTATAAATTTAAATTAGTGTTCCATACATTTACAAAGTTAAGAATGGAATTTACCCTCTCATCTCTGCATAGTAGTAGGAACTAGAAAAATGAGGAGAAATCCTCCAGAATCTCTAAACCAACATTTAAGTTTAAATTTGGGGATTTATAGTACCTCACAAGTCACAAATTTGTAACTTTAATCTGCTTCTATTGGAAAGGGGATACAGTTAGTCAACACTGTAAGGAAAATTGTAAACCTTCAGAGAGTGAGAAAGTAAATGTATAGAGTACAGAAGTATTCATTTAATTTATTACTAAGTGAAGAGCAGAGGTTTATAAAAATTTCAACAGCTGTGCATTTCCACATTTAAAGTATTTCCTATCTCCTTTAATAAGGATTGAATGGAAGGGTAGGAAATTTTAGTACTGCATATCTGGTTTAAATAGCAAGGAAATGAAACAAACCATGACCAGCATCTGTAGAAATAACTAGGAAGGAGATTTATGTGTGAAAGATATGGGAGTAGCACACAAGAAAGACAAAAGGAGACCCAATGGAAATACATAATATAAAAAGCTAGAAGTGTATGAAAAACTATAAACAAAATAGTAATTGTACCCCATACAGGTCTAAATAGATATCTATATTGAAGAATGGGTAGACAAACCTCGTGCAGATATATATATATATATATAGGCATGTATCAGTAAAGAAATTCAGTCTAAATATGGGTATAGTGAGACTTTTCTAACATGACAAGTAAATAGCAAAAGCATTTAGAGATATATAGCTTAAGGGAACAATTTAAATTGGCACACAAAGTTTTCCCAATGGAAATATAACTTCCTAGAAATCTTGAGAGTCGCCTGTAGAGTCATACAAAATATATATATAACAGATAGCCATGAGTCACTGTAGCATTGAAAAAAAAAACTGGCTATAAGGAGACTTATATAAGTCACAGTCACTACTATGGTAAACAAATTAAAGAACGAATAATTCATTATCTTTAAACCATATTAACTCACACTCAACAATTAATTTCATGCGAGGTAGCATGAGGACATCCATAAATTAATAATCTGTAGTTCCTCGAAAGTGTTATGGGAAGAAAAAATGTCAGGACGCAGAAATAAACACCTTCAGTACACAACCAATAAAAAGGAACCAAGCCCTCTTAGGCCAGAGTCTTGAAACAAAGACAGTGTTCCCAATTCAGAATTTTAAACAAATCGAAGAACACTAGCATGCGACTGAAAAAAATTAATACTCAGTCTCTGACAGAGTCTGGGGCTTAAATGGACACTGTTTAAAAACCCTAAGAAATTTAACGAGTTTGAAGAAGCACGATAGAAAAATGCTATGAGAGGATAGCTCCCCTCCATCCATGAGTATACCAACCTGAAAAACCAAGAGCCGTGGAAATTAGTGCCAAATGACATGTTTAGCTCAGAGCTTGCCAAGCACGAAATTCACATGGCGTCTACCATACCTGCAGACATACACACAATGCAGTGAAAATTTGTTTAGGGAACTAATAGAAGGAATTCTATTAAAAGTGAAAGTGAACTTATACAGAGAAATAAATCAATACGTGACCAAGGAGGTCTCCCCTCATCCCAACAGAGTCTGCCACAGAATTTGAGGTAGGACGTAAATAAATCGAACACCAGAAGGAAATAGAGGAATTAGAAAACCATCTCTACTGATAGAAAAATCAAATCGATTCATACCTAGCTGGATAGAAGACGCGTGAAATCAAACCACCGTCGCTCTAAGGCCAAAAGACAAGTAGGATTATACCCTACTTAGAAATGCAGGCGTGTTGGCATCACACATCGTTAGCTAGTAATCAAATGAAATCGTAAGGGTGGCGAAGAAAACAAATTATATACAAGAGGAAGAAATTACTAAAGGTATATGGGTAAGAAAATCCAACGCCATTCTCTGTGTTACTAGGCAGACGCAGAACACGAAAGGGCATAAATAAAATTCAGGCAAATTACTTCCATTTGCATGTATTACAACGCTCAAAAATCAATAACAGAGTCTGAAATTAACACACATAAAGCTTACAAGAAATTACCTGCAATATGAGGTATTGACAGAGTAATACAAGTCTGGAGTGTATTAACTCTTGCGTCTCCAGCATGCAGAGGCTCAGCACCACCATTAACGATGAAAAACCCAAACGAAGGCCGAAAGAAAAGTTGGAAAACTTCAGTGCACAAGATATACCAAAATCCAACATCGAAAACCTAATGGTACCATTGAAATCTCAGTCGTCCAGATGGCAAAAGATCCATGGTGAGTCCACGGATCGAAAGGACAAGAGGTGCAATTAAACCGGTCATTCGACATTAAGTTTACCAGCTATCAAAGGAAGCCCACGGCAGCGATGCTCGTGTCGTATTGAATGCTTAGGTTCCAGAGTCGTCTGGTGTGTCCATGATAAACGCCAAGTTGGATCCATAACGCACGAATGAGAGGGGAGTGAAATTCGTTTCCAATCAAAAAAAAAATTTACACGTGATGACATGGAGACTGGTAGAACGTATTAGTTCCCACACCAAATTAAACTGAACTTGCAAAGACGCTGTACTTAGAAAATGAAACCTACACGTCTACCTTCACATGCATTTCGAAGTGCACGACATATGCAATAAACGAGTGAGGACGTTGACTCACACTTGGTGAAAAATCATGGCTCCAAGTTCAGTAAATAGCCATACGTTCAACGTGTACGTAGATATGAGAGCATCGAAACAAATCAAATCAACATTCATAAACATTGGGTCTAATACAAAGGAATTCTAAGGTTAGGGTATATTGATTTCTATGATTGATGTGAATATACTATTTGAACCCACAATAAGCCTAATAGTTAGGTTAATACCAATGAATGCAATGATATCAATACACATGTGATATATAAATCATACAAGGATAACCTTTTATGGTAAGTGGGTTAGTGGTGAAAATCCACTCAGCTAATAATATAAGATCCTCTTTATTAATTTTATTTATTAAATTTATTTAATATAGGGGTATAATCACATAAAACAAATCATATTGAGGCAGAAATACGATTTAACCAGGTCACAATAGAAATTATTGTATGATATACCTTGGTGTAATTATTCCTGAGATTTAGAATGCCAGAGAAAAAAAAATAAAAATTGGGAGGTGTAATGGAGGTGTGAACAAAGTTAGTATTTTTATGTGACCAAGTATTGAGTAACAAAACCATGAATAAAAAATTTAAGTTGTTAGCCTTACTAGGATTCTATGGATCTTTGTATTGCATAATAGGTCTACCTTCTACATGTTATATTAGCCCCAATTTATAATCTTTGATTGGAGAATAAATGGTTTCTTAAGTATCTTACAACCCTATTTATGCATTAAAAAAAGGTCATTCTTTCTTATATATTGGTGAATATTGCAAAAATGTTAGTAAATATAATTCTATTTTATGATTATTGAAACCCTAACTCATAATTTCATTCCAAGATAAATTCCAACAAAGGGAGATTACATTCTCAATGTGTCCATTATTGTGTGTCAATTACTCACGTTTAAATGGCTAGAATATATATACTTTTCATTCATTTTGCAACACAAGTATAATTTTTCCTAAACAAATTAAGTGATAAAATAGTTGTTCTTTTCGGTTTGCCTCTTGTGAAAATAATGATAAATTGTAAGTAAAGTTAATTTCAATTTTTCATTCAGTCTTTGCTCAATAATGTGTGCATTATGATGTTCAATGTTTTCTATATTATAGTTTTTGATTGTTTATAAGGTTGATACATTCTAATCTAGGGTAAATACATTCTAATTCTCAAATCATTACCAAATGATTGGAAAAAAAAATGGTATAATTTCTTCTATTAAACACATGTTTGAAAAAACACAAAATTTGTTGATGGATTTTTTTTAAGTAAATAAATGAAAAAAAGGGAAACTTCCATGATTTTTTCTTTCTGACATTGTATTAGCCATAGAATTTTCCCATTGAAACCATAAGTGATTTGATACAAAACATAGGTTTTAACCTAAGATTCAATGTATGTAAAACACAAATTAGCCATAGCTCTAGAGAATAGATCTAAATAGATTTTTTTCATTTTCATATCTATGGTCTCAAACAAAGAGAGAGAAAAAAACATTGTATACTATACAAGGTCAATGCCAATGTCAATGCAAGATTCATCTCTCATTTTCATAACCATAAGTGATTTGATACAAAACACAGGTTTTAACATAGGTTTTAACCTAAGATTCAATGTATGTAAAACACAAATTAGCCATAGCTCTAGAGAATAGATCTAAATAGAAATTTTTCATTTTCATATCCATGTTCTCAAACAATGAGAGAGAAAAAAACCTTTTATATTCAACATGTAAAACACTTGAATTAGCCATAAAATTTTCCCATTGAAACCATAAGTGATTTGATACAAAACATAGGTTTTAACCTAAGAGTAAATGCCCCTACAAGTCAATCAATATCTCAAATAGTTTTAAATATCTAGAATTTTTTCATTTTCATATCCATGGTCTCAAACAATGAGAGAGAAAAAACCTTTTATATTCAACATGTAAAAAAAAAATTAGCCATAAAAGTTTCCCACTGAAACCAAAAGTGATTTGATACAAAACATACACGTTTTAAAACCTAATCTAGTAAATGCCCATATATTCAATATTTAGAATAGATATAATTATAAGTTTTTCATTTTCATATCCATGGTAGTTCTATAGGCATATTCTGTAAAGGGCCAGGTAGCCTCTGGATCTCATCTTTTATGAAAGGTGACATATCTAGTAAATTCCCCTATAGTCAATATTTGGAATAGATCTAAATGCCCCTAGAGTAAATGCCCCTACAGTCAACATGTATATAGTATTTAGAAACAAAAAGTAATTTCATACAAAACATAGTTTTTAACCAAATATATAGTTTTTCATTTTCATATCCATGGTCTCAAACAATGAAAGAGAAAAAACCTTTTATATTCAACATGTAAAACAAAAATTAGCCATTAAAGTTTTCCATTGAAACCAAAAGTGATTTGATATAAAACATATATGTTTTAACCTAATGTAGTAAATGCCCTTACATTCAATCTTTAAAATAGATCTAGAATTAGAGGTTTTTCATTTTCATATCCATGGTCTCAAACAATGAGAGAAAAAACCTTTTATATTCAACATGTAAAACAAAAATTAGCCATAAAAGTTTCCCATGGAAACCAAAAGTGATTTTATACGAAACATATAGGTTTCAAAATGCTAATCTAGTAAATTCCCCTATATTCAATCTTTAGAATATCTAGAATCTCTAATTACAAGTTTTTCATTTTCATATTCAGGTAGTTTTTTCTATAGAGAGAAAAAACCTTTTATATTCAACATGTAAAACACAAATTAGCCATAAAATTTTCCCATTGAAACCAAAAGTGATTTGATATGAAAAATATAGGCTTCAAAAAAGTAATCTAGTAAATGCACCTACATTCAATCTTTAGAATTTCTAGAATCTCTAGTTGTAAGTTTTCCATTTTCATATCCATGGTAGTTTTATAGGCAGAGTCTGTAAAGAGCCAGGTAGCCTTTGGATCTCATCTTTTATGAAAGGTGACATATTTAGTAAATTCCCCTACAGTCAATCTCTGGAATAGATCTAAATGCACCTACAATAAATGCCCCTACAGTCAACATGTATATAGTATTTAGAAACAAAAATTAATTTGATACAAAACATAAGTTTTAACCAATTATATAGTTTTTCATTTTCATATGCATTGTATCAAACAATGAGAGACAAAAAAACTTTTATATTCAACATGTAAAACAAAAATAATCCATAAAATTTTCCCATTTAAACCAAAAATGATCTGATACGAAACATATAGGTTTCAAAAAGCTAATCTAGTAAATGCCACCACATTCAATCTTTAGAATATCTAGAATCTCTAGTTATAATTTTTCCATTTTCATATCCGTGGTAGTTCTATAGGCAGAGTCTGTAAAGGGCCAGGTAGCCTTTGGATCTCATCTCTTATGAAAGGTGACATATCTAGTAAATGCCCCTATAGTCAATCTCTGGAATAGAGCTAAATGCACCTACAGTAAATGCCCCTACAATCAACATGTATACAGTATTTAGAAGCAAAAATTAATTTGATACAAAACATAGGTTTTAAGCAAGTATATAGTTTTTCATTTTCATATCCATAGTCTCAAACAATGAGAGAGAAAAAACCTTTTATATTCAACATGTAAAACACAAATAAGCCATAAAAGTTTCCCATTGAAACCAAAAGTGATTTGATAAGAAACATATAGGTTTAAAACAACTAATCTAGTAAATTCCCCTACTTTCAATCTTTAGAATATCTAGAATCTCTAATTATAAGTTTTTCATATTCATATCCATGGTACTTCTATAGGCAGAGTCTACAAAGGGCCAGGTAGCTTTTAGATGTCATATTTTTTTAAAGGTGATATATATAGTAAATGCCCCTACAGTCAGTCTCTGGAATAGATCTAAATGCACCTACAGTAAATACCCCTACAGTCAACATGTATATAGTATTTAGAAATAAAATTAATTTGATACAAAACATGTGTTTTAACCAAGTATATATTTTTTCATTTTCTTATCCATGGTCTCAAACAATGAGAGAGAAAAAAACCTTTTATACTCAACATGTAAAACACAAATTAACCATCAAATTTTCCCATTGAAACCAAAAGTGATTTGATACAAAACATAGAGGTTTCAAAAATCTAATCTAGTATATGCCCCTCCATTCAATCTTTCGAATATCTAGAATCCCTAATTATATGCTTTTTATTTTCATATTCATGGTAGTTCTATAGGTAGAGTCTGTAAAGGGATAGGTAGGCTTTCGGTCTCATCTTTTATGAAAGGTGACATATCTAGTAAATCCCCCTACAGTCAATCTCTGGAATAGATCTAAATGCACCTACAATAAATGCCCCTATAGTCAACATGCATATAGTATTTAGAAACAAAAATTAATTTGATACAAAACATAGTTTTTAACGAAGTATACAGTTTTTCATTTTCATATCCATGGTCTCAAACAATGAGAGAGAAATTTTTTTTTATATTCAACATGTAAAACAAAAATTAGCCATAAAAGTTTCCCATTGAAACCAAAATTGATTTGATACGAAACATATAGGTTTCGAAAAGCTAATCTAGTAAATGTCCCTACATTCAATATTTAGAATATCTAGAATCTCTAATTATAAGTTTTTCATTTTCATATCCATGGTAGTTCTATAGGAAAAGTCTATAGAGGGCCAGGTAGCCTTTGGATATTATCTTTAATGAAAGGTTACATATCTAGTAAATTCCCCTACAGTCAATCTCTGGAATAGATCTAAATGCACCTATAGTAAATGGCCCTACAGTCAACATGTATATAGTATTTAGAAACAAAAATTAATTTTATACAAAACATAGGTTTTAACCAAGTATATAGTTTTCCATTTTCATATCCATGGTCTCAAACAATGAGAAATAAAAAACTTTTTATATTCAATGTGTAAAACACAAATTAGCCATCAAATTTTCCCATTGAAACGAAAAGTGATTTGATACGAAACATATAGGTTTCAAAAAGATAATCTAGTAAATGCCCATACATTCAATCTTTAGAATATCTAGAATATCTAATTATAAGTTTTTCATTTTTATATCCATGGTAGTTCTATAGGCAGAGTCTATAGAGGGCCAGGTAGCCTTTGGATCTGATGTTTTATGAAAGGTGACATATCTAGTAATTCCCCTACAGTCAATCTCTGGAATAGATCTAAATGCACCTACAGTAAATGCCCCCACAATCAACATGTATATAGCATTTATAGACAAAAATTAATTTGATACAAAACATAGGCTTTAACCAAGTATATAATTTTTCATTTTCATGTCCATGGTCTCAAACAATGAGAGAGAAAAAAACCTTTTATATTCAACATGTAAAACACAAATTAGCCATAAAAGTTTTCCATTGAAACCAATAGTGATTTGATACAAAACATATAGGTTTCAAAAAGCTAATCTAGTAAATGCCCCTACATTCAAACTTTAGAATATCTAGAATATCTAATTATAAGTTTTTCATTTTCATATCCATGGTAGTTCTATAGGGAGAGTCTGTAAAGGGCCAGGTATCCTTTAGATCTCATCTTTTATGAAAGGTGGTATATCTAGTAGATGCCCCTACAGTTAATCTTTGGAATAGATGTAAATGAACCTATAGTAAATGCCCCTACAGTCAACATGTATATGGTATTTAGAAACAAAAATGAATTTGATACAAAACATAGGATTTAACCAAGTACATAGTTTTTCATTTTCATATCCATGGTCTCAAACAATGAGAGAGAAAAAACCTTTTATATTCAACATGTAAAACACAAATTAGCCATAAAAGTTTCCCATTGAAACCAGAAGTGATTTGGTACGAAACATATAGGTTTCAAAAAGCTAATCTAGTAAATGCACCTACATTCAATCTTTAGAATATCTAGAATCTCTATTTATAAGTTTTTCATTTTCATATCCATGGCAGTTATATATGCAGAGTTTGTAATGGGATAGGTAGCCCTTGGATCTCATCTCTTGTGAAAGGTGACATATCTAGTAAATGCCCCTACAGTCAATCTTTGGAATAGATATAAATGCACCTACCGTAAATGCCCCTACATTCAACATGTATATAGTATTTAGAAACGAAATTAATTTGATACAAAACATAGGTTTTAACCAAGTATATATCTTTTCATTTTCATATCCATGGTCTTAAACAATGAGAGAGAAAAAACCTTTTATATTCAACATGGAAAACACAAATTAGCCATAAAATTTTCCCATTGAAACCAAATGTGATTTGATATGAAACAGATAGGTTTCAAAAATCTAATCTAGTAAATGCCCCTACATTCAATCTTTAGAACATCTAGAATCTCTAATTATAAGTTTTTCATTTTCATATCCATGGTATTTCTATAGGCAGAGTCTGTAAAGGGATAGTCAACCTTTGGATCTCATCTTTTATGAAAGGCGACATATTTAGTAAATGCCCCTACAGTCAATCTCTGGAATAGATCTAAATAAACCTACAAAAAGTGCCTCTACAGTCAACATGTATATAGTATTTAGAAAAAAAAAATATTTTGATACAAAACATAGGTTTTAACCTAGTATATAGTTTTTCATTTTCATATCCATTTTCTCAAACAATGAGAGATAAAAAACCTTTTATATTCAACATCTAAAACACAAATTAGCCATAAACGTTTCCCATTAAAACCAAAAGTGATTTGATACAAAACATATAGGTTTCAAAAATCTAATCTAGTAAATGCCCCTACATTCAATCTTTAGAATATCTAGAATCTCTAATTATAAGATTTCATTTTCATATCCATGGTAGTTCTCTAGGCACAGTCAGTAAAGGGCTAGGTAGCCTTTGGATCTCATCTTTTATGAAAGGTGGGATATCTAGTAAATTCCCCTACAGTCAATCTCTGGAATAGATCTAAATGCACCTACTGTAAATACCCCAACAGTCAACATGGATATAGTATTTAGAAACAAAAATTAATTTGATACAAATCACAGGTTTTAACCAAGTATATAGTTTTTCATTTTCATATAAATGGTCTCAAACAAAGAGAGAGAAAAAACCTTTTATATTCAAAATGTAAAACACAAATTAGCCATAAACTTTTCCCATTGAAACCAAAAGTGATTTGATACGAAACATATATGTTTCAAAAATCTAATCTAGTAAATGTCCCTACATTCAATATTTAGAAAATCTAGAATCTGTAATTATAATTTTTTCATTTTCATATCCATGGTAGTTCTATAGGCGGAGTCTGTAAAGCACCAGGTAGCCTTTGGATCTCATCTTTTTGGAAAGGTTACATATCTAGTAAGTGCCCCTATAGTTAATCTTTGGAATAGATCTAAATGCACCTACAGTAAATGACCCTACAGTCAACATGTATATAGTATTTAGAAAAAAAAATTAATTTTATACAAAACATAGGTTTTAACCAAGTATATAGATTTTCATTTTCATATCCATGGTCTCATAAAATGAGAGAGAAAAAACATTTTATATTCATTAAAGCAGTAGAAGGAAAGAAACATGTAAACATAATTAGCCATAAAGTTTTACATTGAAACCAAAGTGATTTGATATGAAACATATAGGTTTCAGAAAAGGTATCTAAATAAATGCCATACATTCAATATTTAGGATATCTAGAATCTCTAATTATAAGTTTTTCATTTTCATATCCATGGTAGTTCTATAGGCAGAGTCTGTAAAGGGCCAGGTAGCCTTTGGATCTCATATTTTATGAAAGGTAACATATCTAGTAAATTCTCCTACAGTCAATCTCTGGAATAGATATAAATGCACCTACGGTAAATGCCCCTATAGTCAACATTTATATAGTATTTAGAAAAAAAAAAAATTTGATACAAAACATATGTTTTAACCAAGTATATAGTTTTTCATTTTCATGTCCATGGTCTCAAAAAATGAGAGAGAAAAAACATTTTATATTCAACATGTAAAACAAAAATTAGCCATAAAAGTTTCCCATTGAAACCAAAAGTGATTTGATACGAAATATATAGGTTTCAAAAAGCTAATCTAGTAAATGCCCCTAAATTCAATATTTAGAACATCTTAGATATAAATTATAAAGTTTTTAATTGTCATATCATGGTAGTTCTATATGCGAGTCGTAAAGGGCAAGTAGCCTTTGGATACTCATCTTTGCTTGAAAGGTGACATATCTAATAAATACCCTACGGTCGGTCTACGGAATAGATCTAAATGTACCTACAGTCAACATGTATATAGTATTTAGAAACAAAAATTAATTTGATGCAAAACATAGGTTTTAACCAAGTATATAGTTTTTCATTTTCATATCCGTGGTCTTAAACAATGAGAGAGAAAAAACCTTTTATATTCAACATGTAAAACACAAATTTTCCATAAAAGTTTCACATTGAAACCAAAAGTGATTTGATACGAAACATATAGTTTTCAAAAATATAATCTAGTAAATGCCCCTACATTCAATATTTAGAATATCTAGAATTTCTAATTATAAGTTTTTCATTTTCATATCCATGGTAGTTCTATAGGCAGAGTCTGTAAAGGGCCAGGTAGCCTCTGGATCTCATCTTTTATGAAAGGTGACATATCTAGTAAATTCCCCTACATTCAATCTCTGGAATAGATCTAAATGCACCTACAGTAAATGCCCCTACAGCTAACATGTATATAGTATTTAGAAAAAAAAAAAAATTGATACAAAACATAGGTTTTAACCAAGTATATAATTTTTCATTTTCATATCCATGGTCTCAAACAATGAGAGAGAAAAAACCTTTATATTCAACATGTAAAACAAAAATTAGCCATAAAATTTTCTCATTGAAACCAAAAGTGATTCGATACGAAGCATATATGTTTCAAAAAGCTAATCTAGTAAATGCCCCTACATTCAATCTTTAGAATATCTAGAATCTCTAATTATAAGATTTTCATTTTCATATCCATGGTAGTTCTATAGGAAGAGTCTGTAAAGGGCCAAGTAGCCTGTGGATCTCATCTTTTATGAAAGGTGACATATCTAGTAAATGACCCTACATTAAATCTCTGGAATAGATCTAAATGCACCTACTGTAAATTCCCCTACAGTCAACATGTATATAGTATTTAGAAACAAAAATTAATTTGATACAAAACATAGGATTTAACCAAGTATATAGTTTTTAATTTTCATATCCATGGTCTCAAACAATGAGAGAGAGAAAAAACATTTTATATTCAACATGTAAAAAAAAAATTAGCCATAAAAGATTCCCATTGAAACCAAAAGTTATTTGATACGAAACATATAGGTTTCAAAAAGCTAATCTAGTAAATGCCCCTACATTCAATCTTTAGAATATCTAGAATCTCTAATTATAAGTTTTTCATTTTCATATCCATGGTAGTTCTATATGCAGATTCTGTAAAGGGCCGGTAGCCTTTGGATCTCATCTTTTATGAAAGGTGACATATCTAGTAAATTCCCCTACATTCAATATCTGGAATAGATCTAAATGCACCTACAGTAATGCCCCTACAGTCAACATGTATATAGTATTTAGAAACAAAAATTAATTTGATGCAAAACATAGGTTTTAACCAAGTATATAGTTTTTCATTTTCATATCCGTGGTCTTAAACAATGAGAGAGAAAAAACCTTTTATATTCAACATGTAAAACACAAATTAGCCATAAAAGTTTCCCATTGAAACCAAAAGTGATTTGATACGAAACATATAGGTTTTAAAACCTAATCTAGTAAATTCCCCTACATTCAATCTTTATAATATCTATCTAATTAGAAGTTTTTCATTTTCATATCCATAGTAGTTCTATAGGCAGAGTCTGTAAAGGGCCAGGTAGCCTCTGGATCTCATCTTTTATGAAAGGTGACATATCTAGTAAATGCCCCTATAGTCAATCTCTGGAATGGATCTAAATGCACCTGCATTAAATGCCCCTACGGTCAACATGTATATAGTATTTAGAAGCAAAAAGTAATTTGATACAAAACATAGGTTTTAACCAATTATATAGTTTTTCAGTTTCATATCCATGGTCTCAAACAATGAGAGAGAAATTTGTTTTTATATTCAACATGTAAAACACAAATTAGCCATAAAAGTTTCCCATTGAAACCAAAAGTGATTTGATACAAAACATAGGTTTTAACCTAATCTAGTAAATGCCCCTACATTCAATATTTAGAATAGATCTAATTAGAAGTTTTTAATTTTCATATCCATGGTAGTTTTATAGTCAGAGTCTGTAAAGGGCTAGGTAGCCTCTGGATATCATCTTTTATGAAAGGTGACATATCTAGTAAATGCCCCTACAGTCAATCTCTGGAATAGATCTAAATTCCCCTACAGTAAATGCCCCTACAATCAACATGTATATAGTATTTAGAAACAAAAAGTAATTTGATACAAAACATAGGTTTAACCAAGTATATAGTTTTTCATTTTCATATCCATGGTCTCAAACAATGAGAGAGAAAAAACCTTTTATATTCACAATATAAGCATTTAACAAAATTAGCCATAAAAGTTTCCCATTGAAACCAAAAGTGATTTTATACGAAACATATAGGTTTCAAAAAGCTAATCTAGTAAATGCCCCTACATTCAATCTTTAAAATATCTAGAATCTCTAATTATAAGTTTTTCATTTTCATATCCATGGTAGTTATATAGGCAGAGTCTATAAAGGGCCAGGTAGCCTATGGATCTCATCTTTTATGAAAGGTGACATATGTAGTAAATGCCCCTACAGTCAATCTCTGGAATATATCTAAATGCACCTATATTAAATGCCCCTACAGTCAACATGCATATAGTATTTAGAAACAAAAGTTAATTTGATACAAAACATAGGTTTTAACCAAGTATATAGTTTTTCATTTTCATATCCATGGTCTCAAACAATGAGAGAGAAAAAACCTTTTATTTTCAACATTTAAAACACAAATTAGCCATAAAAGTTTCCCATTGAAACCAAAATTGATTTGATACGAAACATATAGGTTTTAAAACCTAATCTAGTAAATTCCCCTACATTCAATCTTTAAAATATCTAGAATATTTAATTACAAGTTTTTCATTTTCATATCCATGGTAGTTCTATAGGCAGAGTCTGTAAAGGGCCAGGTAGCCTCTGGATCTCATCTTTTATGAAAGGTGACATAGATGAGAGATGAATTGATATATGAATTAGAATTATATGGGGCAATGCCAATGCCAATGCAAGATTCATCTCTCAAAGATGAATTAGTTTTAAGACGCTCTTCTTCAAAAATTCAAGATTCATCTCTTACTTATGAATTAGTGCTGAGACGTTCTCCTTCAAAATTTATTCATCGACATAATTTGTTTACACTTTAAATTAAACATTGATTTTCTGAACTTTATCTTGAACTTAATTTAAATTAGTTATTTAAAAAATAAATTGTAAATGTCCACCGTAGATATATATATCATGGAGGAGGAACAACGAAGATCAACAGAATCCCATATCTTTAAGAGAGGGGAGGATCAGGGATCAGGATCGAGAGCTGTTCATGGTAAATTTAAATATAATCTTAAATCTTCATACATGTGTGTACATATGGAATTGATTTTTTATCAACTTTGTGATTTAAATTAGTTTTTAATAAGTTTCATTTTTTTATTTTTTAGGAGCCAAGAGGAGAAGGGTGTCTACTCCAGCCATGGATGCCCAGGGTTCACCCAGTCATGGTATGGTTTGAACGCAATTTAATCAATGAATATGTACGTGTGCATTTATATGTACATGAATGCATTTTTCAATTGATTATAAATTCGTATTTGTTTATGAATCTTCTCTCTCTTCTCTAGAGGTTGGTGGTGGTTCAAATCCCCTTAGAGGGCCATCAATAAGTGGTAGTAGGTTGCGTGAAGGGGGGTGATATTTATTCTCCTGGAGAACAATCAACGACCGTGTGCCGGCCCCACAGGTCGTTCGGGTCTCAAATGGGGCCAGGGGTGGAGAAGATGTTAACCAACCACGTCGAAGTTGCCATCAATTTCAATATTTTTTTCATTGAATTTGTACAAATTTGTTTAAATGTATTTTTTATAATATACAAAATTTTATATATATTGATGCAGAGGCTGAAAATGTTCCAAATATTGGTCAAAATAGACACATGGTAGAACGTTACATTTAAGAAGAAGGTTGTCTACACACCACAACTTATCCGGCTAAAATTATTGATATACCATGGGAAAGAAACATGGTGTAATGCACCTTACAAAGGTGTCAACAACTTCATGCAAAATTGCGGAGAGATCTAGTGGCTTTGACTCTACCTGCTGAGAGTCGACAAAGCCTCAAGATAGTTACGCATTCATTGGGTGAAATATTAAATGTGTACAAAAATCTTGAGCCAATGACTGATACATTTGTAGAACTCATGAGAAAGAGAAAGGAAACAGTAATGGGTCCCAATAAATTGGAGGATGTAAAACAAATAGTTACAAAAGATATGGCCAAGTCAGTGTTTAATTTCAAGGGCTAAAAACAAAAATTCTGAAGGTGCAATATTTCAAGCACCTCGATATAGCTCACTATTTGTATGATAGGCATATTGTAGCCTATGGAAGGCTCCCATGGAACGACAAGCATCCTGTTTATTTTGCACAATTGTTTTACACAATTTTTTTTTTGAAAATGAAACCCAATTACAATGACCTTCCCTCAGAATGTTTTGGTCCGGGGAAAGGTCGATTGTATGACCGTAAGGGCGCTAAGCAATATGTGGATTTTCCTCACCCTGAGCCGCCATTGGTGAGTCAACCTTTTCTGGTCGAAACTCTGCGGTCAAAGATGGATGCAACTTCTCAAATAAGTCGAGAAGCAAGGGATGTCATGATCGACAATGTTTACAGCAGATTGGGTGGAGTCGATGTTCGTATAAATCGACAAAGAGCACGTGATAATGCACGTGCCAATTTTGTGTATTGTACAGATGCAGAGATTGACAACATGAACGTTGAATATTTCCGAATATATGCAAAGAATTGTCGCAATGGTTGGGAAGAATTAATTCTTCATGAGGAAGAGGGCATGGGAACAATATGTGTCAATGACCTTAGGGTTCAATTATCTTAACACATACATGTGTACAATTTATAATAAATACATGTATATGTACATGTATATTTATCTATTTTTATATACATTAATCTAAAGAAAATGTATCATTATATGTTAAAACACCATTTGCAGATGTCACTCATGATGAATGATAAAATTGTTAATATCACATTTGGGACCTCTGGTTCAAACAATGCAAATGGGTCTCACCATCAAGATATGTTGGTAAATGTTAGTGGTTTTTAAGTGATATTTTTAAAATAAATAATTGCGCACACATGTACATGTATGTATATATAATGATAAAATGTTTTAACAGATTTCTATTCTGTCTGATGTTTTTTGGATGGCGGTACCTTCTTCTTCCTTGGGAGATGTACCTTCTACTTCCTTAGGAGATGAGCCACATTCACAACAAGTATGGAAAATCTTTCATTTTTAAAATTTAATTTTTAAGTTATATATATATATAATCCACCTTTCAAAAATTTCCATTAAAAATTGAGATATATATATCTATATCTTGAGTTATTTTAAATTTTTTGAATTTTAGGTTGTTGGAGATTTGCATTTGGAGCCTCTCTTTGGAGATGTCCCAAATTCACCTGGAGATGTATTCAATTTTTCACTTATAGATATATGTTTTTTAATTTAGTTATAATTTATAAATTGTTGTTTATTTAAGTTTTATTATAAATTGAGATCTTGATCTTGAGTTATTTTATACTTTTAAGATTTTGAATTTTAGGTTCCTCTAGAAGATTTCTTTAATCCACGGACTCTAGTGACAGAGATAGGAACATCCACACCATTTCAACCATTTGAAAAAGTTGTCTAACTTTTTTTTTTAATATTATTGAAAATAAGCTTACATATGTACACGTGCATTTTCATCTGAATTTTTTTAATATATATATATGTATAAATATAAATATAAATATAAATATATATAAATATATATATATATATATATATATATATATATATATATATATATATATATATATATATATATAACTGTACATGTATATTGTACAGTTTACCGTTGCAGATGTTCCCATGGGGGGGGGGGGACTTGTAGCACGTGAACAAATGGAGAGGGAACCTCCTGAGGTATTGCATCATTTTTTATATATATATATATTTTTACATGAATTTATATATATATATTCACTCATTTAAAAAAAATAAAATTTTAATGTTTGTACATGTGCATTGTGTACATGTTTCCCATGCTTCACATGATAGTGCACGAATTTATATATATATTTTCACTCATTTTAAAAAAATAAAATTTTAATGTTTGTACATGTGCATTGTGTACATGTTTCCCATGCTTCACATGATAGTGCACGGATTGAGACCTTGATAGGAAAGATGCTACATCCATCTCTATTTGATGGACATGATTTGTAGATTTGATTTCAAGATTTAGATAGTCTTAAATTTACTTTTTTATATATTACCTAGATGTACTATCATATATATATATATATATATATATATATATTTGATACTTGTGAGATGCACAATTTTTGGACATATTTTATTACAGTGTTAATATAATTTGTTTTGTTCCAAAAAGTTAATTTTTGGATGTTTTTAGTAGTTTTGTCATGTGAATGTGAGGTAATGTTGTTATGTAATTTGTTTGGTTTTTAAAACTTTTAAGTTTTGAATTTAATTGAACTACTAGTAGTCATCTATAAATTAATGTTTTGCTTCTGAAGTACATTTGGAATTTTATGTAATGATGTGTTATAATTTGTTTTTCTTTTTAAATTTAAGTTTTGGATGCTTGAAGTAGATTTGGCATGTGAAGTAATGTTGTGATCTATAATTTTTTGTTAAATTAAAAGTTATGTTTTGGATGGTTTGAATCTACATTTGGCATGTGATATAATGTTAAATGTTTTTATTGGATAATTGAAATATAATTGGCATGGCATGCAAATTAATGTTACATGATATACTTAAAAAAAAATTAAAACTCAAGTTTTGGATGGTTTCAATCTACATTTGGCATGTGATATTTATGTTAAATGCTTAATGTTTTTATTGGATAGTTGAACTATAATTGGCATGGCATCTGATGTAATGTTACATGATATATATCAAAAAGTTTTTAAAACTCAAGTTTTGGATGGTTTCAATCTACATTTGGCATGTGATATTTAATGTTAAATGTTTAATGTTTTTATTGGATAGTCAAGAACTGCAATTGGCATGGCATGTGAAGTAATACGTGCATGTGTAGTAATGTTGCATGATCTATAATTTTGGATGGTTTCAATCTACATTTGGCATGGGATATAATGTTAAATGTTTTTATTGGATAGTTGAACTACAATTGGCATGGCATGTGAAGTAATGTTGCACGATATATAATCAAAAAAAATTTAAAACTTAAATTTTGGATGGCTTCAATCTACATTTGGCACATGTGATATAATGTTAAATGTTTTTATTGGATAGTTGAACTACAATTGGATGGAATTTCAAGTAATGTTGTGATATAATAAAAAAAAAATTAAAACCCAAGTTTTGGATGTTTGAAGTACATTAATCATGTGAAGTAATGTTGTGATATAATCAAAAAGTTTTTAAAACTAAGTTTTGAAGTAATGTTGTGATTAAAACTAAGTTTTGGATACCATTTTAATCTACATTTTGCATGTGATATAATGTTAAATGGTTAATGTTTTTATTGGATAGTTGAACTACAATTGGCATGAAATGTGAATTAATTTGTTTTGATATAAACAAAAAAAATTTAAAATTCAAGTTTTAGACCTGGTTGAAGTACATTTGGTAAGTTTTTTTAAAAAAATTCACTCAAACAATAGTATGTAGTATGTAAATTTTTCATTAATGCGCATAGAACATATTCGACCATTGGACAGACAAATTTTGTACTAGATTTTCAATTAGGAATAGAGATGTGGGTCAAATCCCACCAAAAGTCGAAGAAGTTCTCCGAGTCTCTTGTCTGAAAGGAATCTTTGTACAAAATTATACTGCGGATAATTTATTTACATTGTGGATATTTTTTGCCAAAAAATCCCACAAGAAAAACTGCATGCATTGAATTCGTGTATATGTCCAGTACATGCAAAATTTTTCATCATTGCACATAGAAAAACTACTTTCAGTTAATTGCATTCCAAAACATATATTTTGAGTATGTGAAACATTTTTCATCAATGCACATAGTAAAACTGCTTAAATAGTTAATTGCATTTGAGAACATATACATATATATCCAATATATGTATGCAATAGTTTTCATTAATGCATGTATAAAAAATCTACTTTCAGTTGATACTCTAAAGTGTGCATGTACAAAAACAATTTTTACATGTCCAAACACTTGCACAGATAAAATAACAAGGCAACTAAATTTTTAACTGAGTACTGGAAGTTCTAGAACATATAATCCAAAGAGAATAAATTGTTGGGCAGTTCAATCAAAAAAATTCCAATGGAATGCCATCTTCAATAATTCGTTCATGATCAGATTTTGACATTTTCCATTTCTTAATATTCATTTTTTTTCTTTGAATGAAGCTCGATCAAATTTATGCGTGCTGCACACACCAAGTGACTATATTGGAAAATTATGAAATCAGGTTCATAGTCATAAAAGTAAACAAAATTCCCACTTTGATTAGTTTGTCTGAAAAAATAACCTTTCAGTATAATAGATCCTCTTTCATATGGAAATCCATGATCATTATAGTCTTCTAATAATTTCATTTTTCATTCAGTGCAACGCATCAAATAATACTTCACATTTTCATCGTTTTCAGTAAGTGAAATTACAACAAAAACATCTCCTGTACAATAAAAAAAACTTCACAAAATTATACATATTCAAATTTATTTGTAGATATTTATCATTAGAAATCAATTCAAATGTTACCTTCTCTAACAAGATCAAAAACTTGATGACCATCAGATGATATTGTATTCTCCTCTAATTGCATTTCTTCAAACATTGCAATGAACATTTTGCCCTTTGTATTTAGCTCTATATGTTTTCAATATTTTACATACATTTTATTTTCACAAACATCATTGTATTTTGTGTTGTCTATGCAAACAGGACAAAAACAAGAATATTTTCTTTTATCCAATGCAAACACATTTTTGGACAACTTTGTTTTAATTGAATGCAATTTTCAAGTCCCTTTTATTGTTTCAACATTGTTTCCAATTGATCTATCTACATCTTCGATCCCAATATGAAAAAAAACGTTTATATGGAAAATTTAAGGAATAATGTAAATATGATATCAAAATACAATCAAAGATAATCATCGTGATAAATCTACACTACTTATTTAATTAGATATTCAATAAAAATTAAATTGAATGTACCTTTGCACTTCTCTTAATCGGTTAGTCTCATGGCTTAGAGCAGCGATGCACCATTGAACAACTTCTTTCGCGCCCACAAGTCGGCTTGCAGAGGGGTTCATTTGATATCTTCGAAGTTCTCGTTTTATGCATGTCCCTGTACCATCATGTTCTCCTTTTCCATGGAAAATCTCAAAGAAATTTCAGGAATGTTTAATGCAGGTTTTCTTATGAAGAAAACACAACCAAAAGAATGATCATGCAAATTTGAATTGTCCTATGCATCCGTATGACCATATCCAATGTTCATTGATTGTTATTCCACGATTTTTCAAGGAATCGTAAAATTTTCCAAAACAATGTTGTACAAAATATGTATCATGTGTACGATCGTCACTGATATAAAAGTGATATTCTTTAATAATATGTCGATTTTCACTGGTTCTTTCTATAGGATCGATGTTTTTTAAGCATTTCTATATAGAATATGGATGAGCATGGAGACTTGGTCAGAATGATAGTATTCACTTCGAATTTATTTTTGTAGAACAAATGTGTAGTTTTCTGCATATCAATTACTGAAACAATGGTCCCTGGTGGAAAAACTTCACAAGATATTTTGAATTCCAAGTCTTGCCATCAAGCTCTAAGGGAATGCTTGGTGTATTTGTAAACTTCTACCTCAAATTTTCTCAAAAATTCTATCACAAAAATTTCTTCTTATCGTAATTCAATTCTTTTAACACTTTTTGCACCTTGAATCGATGTATGGATATATTCATATCTCTTCCATTTCAATTTCATGTTGGAAAATGATTAATCATTTATATCAATATGATATTTGTTTTGAAATTTAGTCAAATTTCCACAATCATCGCATTTTTTTACCACCAACACATTTATTTTCGTAAAATAGTTCATCGCATTCTATTTGACATAGAATTTGAGATATGAAATCACGAATAGTGGAAGGAGGAGGTGAATGCTTCCAAAATTTTGTACCAAAATCAAGGAATGTGTCATAGTATAACTCAAATTCCACATGGTAATGGCAACAAAAAGTGTCGCGTACGGTGATAGGTTTTACATACCATGGTTTTTGTTGAACAAAATCATTGATCGAAACATGAATTTCACGATTCTCTTCTTTGAACTTGTTGAACAACTCTATCTGAGTGGTTTCCAAGAAATGTTTTTCATGTTCTTCGTACTGATTTCATGTTATTCTTCTTCACATCACATGCCTTGCAGTTGGCGAAACACATGAATTGTTCTTCCAATATTCATATGTTATTTTTTTAACATTTTCTCCAAGTCTATCTTTATATGGTTGCCTACAAATAGCTCTCCAATAAGAAATTTCATCATTTACATCTATTTTCAACGGAAATTTTCGATGTTTGTGAAAAAAATTTCACGAGGTTCCTAATGCTCGTGCCATAGATTTTACCAAGCGATTCTCTTTAGTACTTGATGAAACCACTGCCATATGTATTTCTCTACGTACAACTAAAACATTTTTCTGTCTAGATCTTTTCATTGAATTTATAGCACTATTTATATTTTGTATCACATTTTCATTCATTTGTTTATCTTTGGTTTATTTTCGAATACCCAATAAAGTCATACCTTGTTTTAATTTCCTTAATGATAGGAGACCTTTCAACATTTGGGCTTGAAATGTCACATTTTCCTTTATGAAATATTTCTCAAAAATGTGGTTAACATGATATCATATATAATGGTCAGCTTTTTTATCTCCGTATGTGTGAGTGTCAAAATTTTCTAACATCTCATCATCGACATTGATTTCATCTGTACATATTCGAATGAATAGTACATAATAAGTTTGCATATTCAATAAATAACTAAATTAATAAATATATGTATAATTTCAATAATACGTGCATGTGTTCAGCACACACACACACACACACACACACACACACACACACACACACACAGATATATATATATATATATATATATATATATATATACACATACTTTGTGATTCAATTTCTTCACTTGAATTTCTTTCATCATTTTCACCATCTTCACTCATTGGTTCAATATCGCTTTCACTTTCTCTTTCAAAATTTTGTATCTCATCATCAATTTTTCGAGGAATATCTCTCTCTGTTTACATTGCGAAATAATTTTCAAATTAGTTCATCAAATAAAAATTAAGCTTCACATTTGGAAAATTTTAAATATATCTAAATCATAATATTTACATTTACATACCTATTTCAACTTCTAGTTGAGGTTTATTTTCCCCTTCAATATTTGAGAGTGCTTCTATCTTTATTTTGTGAGATTGTCTCGCCTCTTCTCTACATTCCTCAGGGTCTCTTTCTTTATCATATTTTCTCGTACAATTTCTTCGATTTCCCATGATAATAGAGTTCGAAGTTCAAAAATTTAGAAAAAACTCAATTGAAAAAAACATCACAAAAGATTTAATTTAAAAACAACTCACTTTAAATTTTTTGGAAAAAATACATACTTCAATCCAAAACACTTACTTTAAAAAATTCAAGAAAAAAAATTCTTTTAAAAATGAAACGAAATTCAAAATATTTCCTTCCAAGTCCTACAAAAAAATTTCATTTAAAAAGTTACACAAAAACTCATTTTAAAAAATCATTATAACAGATTTACTTCAACCCAAAACCAAAAAATGCCCTTTCGAAATTAATCCCAAATCCATACTAAAAAAAAAAGAAGCCCAAAAAACTGTATCACATACCTCTAAGAAAATTATTTAAACCCAAAAAAATTCCTTGCAAAATCAAATCAAGACTTTTGTAAAATCAGACCAAAAGTGTGAAATATGCTATAAAATTAGACCAAAAGTGTGAAATATGCTATAAAATTAGACCAACAGTGCGAAATATGTGAAAATAATGAATGGTTTCGTGGCAGTTTATATTGTCGTGAAAAGTTTTTTTGGAGGGGCTCGGCGGTACTTTCCGGCCGACGGAAAGTTAAGTAAAATTTTGGCCGAAATTTTAATAAATAGTTTGTCCGAACTAATTTTTCGTCTAATTTAACGTGACGTTGGCGCAAAAAATAGTTCGGCTGAACTTTGTTTAAGGGTTCGTCCAAACTAACGAGTCACCAGTGATGTAGAGCCAAGCCCTGAATACGTTTCTGCAACTTCAGACTAACTAAACTCCATGAAACATTCTGAATTAAGTGTCGTAACCAAGACAAGCATTTTCAGAATTGAATATACTTTCAGGAAATACAAGTTTCATGAAATTTCATAAATATTTACTAATTTTAATTAATTTTGTAATAAAAAGGATGTAAACAATTTCTGAAGGTCATTGTGATTCAGTGAAATAAAAATTTTGTATCTTCCAAAATAAATTGTAAAAAAAATTGAAAAAATTAGCGTACATTACGTTGGTCCGTTTTCTATAATGGGTAGCTTTTATATTTTTACTTTATAACTTATATGTTAATATATTTCTTGTGTCACAAAACATATTCAAAATATGCAGTTTTTCATATTGGACCAATTCAAAAAATTCTAGTAATTATGATATGCATCCATTGGCTTTGTAAATATGATGAAACCGAAGTAGACTCTGTCTAGATTGTTGTTAGACATTTTGTCTCTCAAAAACACAAATATTCAAAGAATACAACATTGCGTATTAACATGACTTCTTATGAATCCGTTGATTGTTAAAAAACACACACTCAAAGAAACACTAAGTTGACATAAAAAATGTGTATAAAAAAATTACAAAAAATAACTAATGGAAAGTTAACAAAATTTTTGACAACTTTTATTTCTATCGCAAAATGAAATTCTAAACATAAATTTTTTTTAGCTTGCAGAAAGTTGAAGAACTGAAAAAAATGAATTTTTTTTCTCAAAAAGGGCAAAAAGTGTAACCCAGATTCACATTTTCACCCAGAAGTCTCTCAAAAATACTTATAAAAGGGGAATGCAACAATTTTTGATATCTTGGGAACTATTGTATGTCACTCTTATGTATTGTAGCAATTCATTTACCTTATATACTAACATGTCAAGCACATAAAATTATACCTTGTAAATGAACCATCAACAATATAATTTGTGTTGGGGTAACCCACATGAAACTTGTTCGAAAGTCAACCTATCATAGTATACATTGAGAAAAAAATATTTCCCTCTCTCTCTCTTTATATATATATATATATATATATATATATATATATCTGTGTGTGTGTGTGCGCGCATTGTATACTAGTGTATCTAACACATTTTGGAGTCTAAAATCCACCATGGATAAGTGTAACTCATTGAGCACAGTGTGTTATATTTGGCTAGGTAGGAACAATGAGGTAAGGGGTCAGAAAATTTGTGACATTCGTAGGTGATTCAACCAATCTGTAGCAACAGTCAGGAAACCCTTATTAGCATGATAAGTAGCTTCATTTTTGTGGCAGCATATTGTTTCAAATAACATCAGAGAGTGTGTTCCAAAATGGTAGGTAAATATCCATAAAAAATCATTCAAGTTGCTTTATTTCTGCAGGATAATATGACACTTATACCAGCATAAGAGCATTCAACTAATAGACATATTTGCAAGGCTTTTATAGATCCATTTTGGAGATATTTTAACCAATACACAAACCTTTGTATACTGAAGACCTTGAGGTGACCACAATACCCATTCATTGCAGCATCCACAGTAATTTTTGAAGAAATGTTGACAACTGTAGAAATATTCCTTCAAACCATATAAATGCAACTTGAAAAAAAAATGTGTGATTTAGACCACTTTTCAATGTTAAAGAGATTGTACTGTGGGCAACAAAAGAGGATCTTTTGTAGCAGCAATTTGAGGGAATTTTTGTGGAATACAATACCTCACAAAACATTACAACAGAACAACAAGGTATATTAACTGAGGGTTAAGACGATGTCTCATTGGGGCTGCAAACAAAATGATCCAAAAAAGGGTCACTTTTAGGTCAGCATCAACACATATACAGATCAAGTTGGCATAGAACATGAGGTGACCACACATGGATTTTTGATTTGGAGACCTATGCACCCACCATTTTTATGGAGTTTTCCTTGGTTTGAGGCAGTTCCTCAAGATGTCTCTTCACCTTTCACCCCACTTGGAGCCCTTTTTCATGTATCTAAGACCTTTGAAAGTGGAAACCCGTTTTGAGGGCCTTGGAATCCACATAAGCTAGAATCATCTCATGAATCATTCACTTGGATAACCTAGTGCCTACTTGACTTAGGAGACCTTGAGGGATTTTTGTTTACTCTTCATGCATTCCTTGCCTTATTTATGCATATTAGACACCACACATGCACAGTGCCCATTGACCCCTAAAATGGGGTACTCCTGAAGTTTTTGAGCAAAATGCATGTGTCATCGAATGTCCCTAGTTGAAACTTGGAACAAATGTTGGTCCACTGTCCAAGCCAACTCTATCATGCATGTGAGATATGCCTTGATAGATAATTATATTTTGGCCATGGGTAAAATGTGACTGAGGTAAAGAGACTTTCAACAATAATAAAAATCATATTTATGACAGCTCTTGAAGCCCTCAAATAGGAAATGTTGCACCTGAAAGGTGACACTTGATGATTTGAATCCAACCTTAAAAACAATGAGTTTGGTTTTGCCCAAATGAAAAGGACATTAGAAGCCAGTTTTCTGGCCCCATTGAACCAATCTATGGTCTCTATTGACAATAGTAAATTCAACCTCAACAAGACTCAATTGTTGAAGGATGACATTTTCAAGAGACATATAATTGTTTTTGGTACAACCTAAAAGGCATTGTAGATGTAATTGTTAAGTTAGTGTCAATCCACATTTAGTCATAGGTAGAGAAGAGCATTAGAGATGAAATGAAATGGTTTATATTACATTTTTTCCAACAAAAAATTTGGGTTTCTAATGCATAACCAGAAAAATCACAAACTAATTGACTTGAGGCATAATTTGAAGGAAACTGCACTACACATTCTGACCAAATTTATGATAGCAAGGTTCCTAATACTTATAGTGCATTGAAAATGGTTCATTTTCTTGATTTATAATAATAAGGAAACCATTCAATTAAAATAGACTATCAATCACTCTGAAATACAAAATTCAAAGTCCAAATGCATAAGAGACACTCCAATGGAACTCTTAAATGAACCCTGAAATGCTAAAAAAAGGATGATCATAAATTGTAGGTTTTCATCTTCTATTTATAGCATGAAGAGAATAATGAAATATTACGTAGAAACCAATTCCTAAAGGTATATTTCAAAGGAATAGTGTCCACATATTTCACAAGAAGAAAATGTGGAAAATATTTCATGAAAAAATATGATTTTTTGCACCTTACAGGCCTTTTTTTGTACACCCTGCAAGGTAGGTTGTGGGAGTCTAGTCGCAATATGAATTACCATTTGGAAAAGGTTGCACCTAAAAGTTTTATGGGGTTGAATTAGTCATTCTATGTCCCTATAAAAATTTTCAAACATCACAACTATCATGTGTAAGAGGTTACAACAACGAGAGAAGTCACAAAAAAACTTTAAAACTCTCAAAATCAAAGAAACAATAAAATGTGCCTAATTACTCGAAGACACTAAGAGAAATAGAAAGGATAAATCAAGTATAAGTGATAGGACCAATGAAAACCAATAATAAAATATAATAATTTTCAAAATCTAAATAAAAAAAGAGCCAAAGAAATCTAAATCATTCACATAAAACATATCTAAGAAAAATAGATCCCTCTATTTTTTAAAATATATTTGAAAAGGAGAGAGAAACATGTTCGGAAAAGACTAAAATAAAAAAATAACTAGGTATGGGTGGCTAGCTTAAAATTATGATGGAATTTTAGTCACTTCCCAGAAAAATGTTTGTACACTTGAACTTTTCATGTATACTTGTTACACTGAAAGTAGCACAACACATTCTACTACCTAGATGAACGTGAGGATTGTTCATCAATTCTTCATGTAGTCGTCCATTGAATAGGAACACTAGATCAACACATCTGAACCTAAATATGATATGCACAAGCTAAATGATACATATGTCAACCTTAATATATGAAACCTTGAGGTGCATATCAAATCCAGGTTTTTATGAGTTTGGGCTAGTTTTTATGTTACAGTTATATATGTACTTCCACGTGTACCATTTTTGGAAAATGGAAAAAAAAATATGAAGGACGATATTGGATCACTAGGAAAATAAAGTAGTATTACACTTGGCATCTCGTTATGAGCTGGTTATATAAGCAACTGGTTTAGAATAGAAATTTCCAAACTTTTGGAAAAATGAACCTTCAGGTGCTCAACTCTAGGTTTCTCAGAGCAGTGGTTACATTGATACCTATATTACTGTGAGAAGAATCAGTATGGACCCTAATTATACCGTTCTTAGTATTTTAGTGTTATAATTTATTATTCGTTTTTCCTGAAAACATGATCTAGTTTATTAATTTTTTTAATCTATATAGTATAAAAAATGTAGGGTGGTATGGCAACAACAATTACTATTATAACATAAGCTATAGGAGGACATATAGAGAGATGGTAAAATTAATTTAAAAAAATAAACAAATTTTCTGTCTTAAAGACCAGAGTTATAAAGGAATAAGCCACAAAAAAACTTTATTAGGATCATGATCATCATTATAATCGTCCTTTTGACCCAAACCATGGTTGGAAGCAGAGTCTTTTTTCTTTTATTTGTTTTCTCCTGTGGGAATTGATCTAGGAAATAGTGGAATGCTTACCATGATGGAAGGATGGTTTGGTCTTTCTCGGTAGTTGGGGACATGCAGGAAAGTACATGAAATGCTATTATTATGTGTTTTGGCCTATGATGAATTAAATTTTAATTGGAATTACTAGCTGAATATAAGTTGATGACATTTTTATTCTAAGGCCTAGTTATTGTTTTATCATTTATTTGGGGATGCGTTTGGTTTCTATGTATGATTCATATGTTTTTTCTTCAGTGCTTAAAACTTATCTAATGCTACAGTGGTTATCTGCATATCCATTATGTGGTAGGGCCTGATTTCAGTCTCTAGGTTTGAGATCATGAAGGATCTAGCAGGAGGCTGTTGCAAACAAACATAAGGTTTTTTGTTGTACATGTCGATGTTTTGGTGTTAGATCTCAGTGGGTTTGGTAGGGTTTGTTTTTTTAAATCTATTATTGAGTTAAATCTCATAATTTCTCAGCTGATGAAAGTCATTGATTTAGTTTCTTTCTTTTAAAAGAGTGAAGGTGATGCCTTGTTTTCATGAGCTTCTCTAATATTTTTTTATGGTGGCTATTCTTCCAATTAAGCATGTGTCATTTCATTCCAATCCTATTATATAGTACCACACAAATGTGCCCATGTTTCTAGTGGTGCCTTCATTTTCCTGAAAGTCCACCTTGTGTTTATTTTTATTTTTTTATGTTCTCTAGTATTTTCCTCTTGGAAGTAATTAGGATCATTTTTCTAGAAAGATTTAAAGGATCATCATTCTTAGTTTCTATTTCTTTCTAGCTCATTTCCCTTCTTGTTTGGTTCTACGTGCTTTGGTTTCTCTCAAGGGATTCTGCATTTATGCACCAACGTATTTCAATGAAGTTTTTATTTTTTTTATGGTTTTCAAGCCTAATTTTTTCATAATTTTCTACAAGAAAAAATGTTGAAGGTGTGAATCATGTTGAGTACAAGGATGTAATACAAAGCACTCAAATTTATATTAGAAAAAATGTCTCTTTTACCACATCCTATTGAGCCTGGGTTGTATTATTCCTAGTGCACTTTGAATTGTACCTCAAAATCATTAAACCAAGATTTCCCTAAGCCTAGCTTGCACAAGTCCGAGAACACTTGCAATGCTCTATTTTATTTAAGGGACTTATTTTACAAAAAAAGAGTGGCTACTGTAGGGGGACATAATATGTTTTTACATAATGGTTAAACAATCTAGAAGGGGGCCTTAACACAGCCTAATGGACTATCATTGAGACACATTTCTTATTGTTTGTATTTTTTTAGAGTTTTTGTCGGAAACCACCAAGAAATAGGCATGTTGATGATTAATCATGTTGTTTTTTTTTTTTAATTTTTTTTCTTAATTATCTCAAAGAATAGATAAGCCCTCTAAAATTGAAGACTATAGTTACATGATGTAGAGAATAGGGGAACGAGGAAATTCCTGGCTCATGAAATCCAAAAAGGCCACCATATGAGCCCAGTCCCCTAGGCCCCCATGGAAAAGATGATGCACCTAGATTCATGTGGGTCTCAATTAGAACAGTGGTTTAGATGGTCATGTGGAGGGACCCTATGATCCAAGATTACTTAAAGGGTTGTGTGGGGCTGAAATCAGCTCTATAGTTCATCAATCCAAGCATCTCAACTTCTTCCAATTCAATTGCCAACCTCCCAAAATCCACCTGAGACAGATCTTTCACCTTTTATTCGTCATGCATCACTTGCAGTATGTGGTAGTTACTCGTTACACTATTCCTATATTTTTACCACCCTCCTAACCTTTGAATTTGGTAATCTCAAGGGGAATCTACATAGGATGGGATTTATGCCTCATATGTATCTCCACAAATTGGCCTTAAAACTTGAGCCTCACCCAATTCACTCAAGAATTCAAGCTCATCCATTCATATCAAAATAACATCTCCTACATCTACATAATGAAGGCCATACCAAAAAGAAAATTAGGGAGAAGTTTAGAGTAAACTTATTTTGTTGCAATTTCTATTGTTGGTTACATGCTTGTGAGGTCTAAGGAAGGATGAAAAAAATGAGTAAGAGAGAACTATGACTAAGTCAAGGTAACCTGATTCACGCATTATATTATTGTTTATTTTACATGAAATGGATCTATATGATTTTCGCCTCTTCAATTCTTAATGATTATGCATGCATGTTTGATATGGTTATTAATATATATATAATGAATAAATTATAATAATTTAATGGGAAAATGCTTCGCATTCATATGTTTTTAGAGAATAACTTGTACAGACTGGAGTTGTGAACTCAAGAGATACAGTTATCAAGGCCACATGGGGACAAGTTTTTGAAAAAATATGCACAACATACTCTTAACCTTATTTTGTAGCTTATAATTTGTTTATTTGCTGAATTTAGAGGGAGTCATATATTGTCAAATTTTTTGTCTACCTTGAGTTTTGGGAAAACTTAACTGATGGATTACATAATCATTGAAACGTTTTCTTTGTTAGTAGAATTGGAAGCTCTACCGGGGATGAGAATCATTTTCTTTCTTCATGAGTTCATAAAAATATCTTGGCTCTTCTTTATTTTTCTATGGCTAGCCAAGTTTGTTCTTCATTAACTGTTTACTCGATTTAGTGCTCCCAAGGTTTTCTTACCTTCATTTCATTTACTATTGCATGGTGATGAGTTTCTTGTGGTTATCGGTGCAATAATTTTCTTACAGTCACTCTGCAAGAAACTTCTTAGGGGAAAACACACCTATAGGTGATTTTTTAGGACTTAGATAATGTTTGGCCTATGATTTGAGTTTGATAAGATACTATTTTTACCTTACATTTTTTTTTTCTACAAAGAGTTTAGAACTGTACGAGTTTTTATAGGTTTAAATAGAAAGAGTATCTACACTATACTTTATCTTATCTCTATCATAACATTTTTTGTTCCTTTATCTAGTTTCCATATTAATCCATATTTTTGAAATAACTAGAATGCCAGTATTAATTCTAGCTACCAGAAATAATTGAAATACATGTATTACATCTAGCTAATAGTTATCCCTCTTATTTTCTGTAGCATTTCCAACACATAATTTTAAATACATATGTGTTATCATTACCTATAACTTAACCAATAAACTTAAATACTTATCTCTATATTCTCCATTAACTGATGGTAATAGCCGACCATGAGAGAGGCAATCACATCCTCTGCTCCACCCGTGCTCTACACCATAGTCTAAGCTAGAAATTATTTGTGAGAAGTTAGGCCTATGGACCTCTGTCCAGCCTACACTCCCTTCGAGTTACATAGCTCCACTGGTATTAAACCAGCTCTGGACAACTCTTTCTTTTACAACAATATTTTGTTAACCCTTTTCTTCATTCATGTACAAAACCCCTTCCCCTTCCCAGGATTTCCTTTTTATCCTCTTGTAGAAGGTAACTGTCACAAATAAAAAAACTGCCTCTTCCTCTTTATTATGGAATCCTGGAATTATTTTACCAATCAGTTAATCAATTACTGAATATAATTGTATTCATGAAGTAGAACTCAAGTTTTACTAATTAATAACCATATTTGTTAATCTCTTTTCAGTAACAAATTAAAATGTATTTTTTAAAAGTCTTCTAAACATAACATTAAAATTAAACAGAGTGCTACATCAACCATGTTGGTTATGACCATTTGGATTCACAATGAAGCTAAAGTATTCGAGGAAATGTTTGAGGCAAGTGTCTAAAATTTGATTTAGATTCTTGCATTAAATACTTTATCTTCATTCTAAAACCAAATGGTGATAACAAATATGGTTGGCACTAGGTTATTAGGTTTACTATTTTGGCCTATGTTTATTAGGTTTACCAAGTTGGCCTAGGTCTACACTTAGGTTGACCTAGGTTGACATAGATTTACTATGTTTAATAGGTTTACCTAGGTTTAGTAAGCTAACCTAGGTCTATTAGGTTTACCTATGATTTACGATGTTTAGATGTACTAGGTTGACCTAAGTAACTAGCTTTTCTAGATTTATTAGGTTGACCTAGGTTTGCAAGTTTAAGTTGACCAAGGTTTACAAGGTTTAGTAGGTTAATTAGATTAACTAGATTTACTAGGTTGTCCTAGGTTTATTAGGTTTACTAGATTTACTAGTTTGACCTATGTTTAATAGCTTTAGTATATTGACCTAGTTTTAGGAGGTACACCTAAGTTTATTAAATTGACCTACTTTTATTATGTTGGCTAACTTGATCTAGGTTCAGTGTCATTACAAGGTTGACTTAGAATTATAAGATGTAGTAGGTTAACCTATATTTACTAGGTCAATTATAGTTAACAATGGACAACCACTATCAACTATTCAACTATAATACACTAGGTTAACCTGATTTTATTAGGTTTACTATGTCAATCATAGCCAACCATAGTCAACTATAGTCATCATGGTTAACCATCGTAAACCTTGGTTGAATTTTGGTAACCATGTTCAACCATGTTCAAACATAAACAACCATGATCAAACATAGTCAATCATAATCTATTAGGGTGAAAGCATGGAGTTGGGTTACATGCCTAGTTTGGGTAGAAAAAACAATAGTTCGGTCAAGCCCTAGGTTAGGCTCTACATAAAGCCCTAAAGCTAGAAAATTTCAAATTTATGTAAATTATTGATATGCAAAATTTAAAAGTTTAAGTAGTGGATAGTTAAAAAAAAAAAAACTTAATTATTAATTACATTTGAATAAGTAATTAACAATGAATATGAATTAATTATATTTCTTTAAATTTAGGGAGAATTTCGAAATTTGAAAAAAGATTTCGTCGATTTACCGCACCGAGAAATTTGTATATATTTATATATATATATATATATATATATATATATATATATATATATATATATATATATATATATATATATATATATATATATATATATATATATATATATATATATATATATATATATTAGTTTATATGATTATGATATATTAATATACTTGTAATTGATGCAATGGTATTTACTGTTATAAATATCTATCAACATGTAAAATGTGTTTGCACTCAATTTTGTCCACCATTAGGTTTGCAGTACATATATTTGAAATAATAAAAACATAAGGAAATTATAACTTTTAAAATATTATTTGACTAATTTTAATTTGAGTCATTATTTAAATGTGCTTATGAAAATATTTTTAAATTAATAATATTATAAAATTGAGTTTAGTATAGTTTGTTGTTTTTTAGTTATTTATTATAATTTGATTTATTTTTATTAAAATATTCTACTAAAAAAATTTATAAAATAATTAAGTATAAAAATATTTTATATTAAAAATAAAAACAATAAACAAATTACAAATTATTATTTTAAAGAATTTCAAAATTGAGAAAAAAAATTATCTATAAAATAAAATTTGGATTCATAATTAAATAAAAACTTTAGAATATATTTGAATATTTAAAAACAGTGCGGAATAAATATATTTAAGAGAGACTTCATTTTTTTTCTTTTTTAAAATATTAGATTTAGTTTAACCACTATAGAGAGATTCTTAAACTAGACATTTGAATTTCAAACACTGGATGGAGCATTTTAAGCTCTAGATACCATTCTTGAGGGCAGAAAAAACGGAGTTGAGTTTTAGCTCTTTTTTTGCAAATTTTTCTACAACACCATTTTGTACCTTAGCGGACTCCAAGTAAAATTTATCTTCAATTGACAAAGTTGATCATGTTGGATTTCACAAGCAACCCTCTATCCAATGACATATGAGTTTGACATTTTGGAATTCATATGATATTTTTATCTAATTTCTTTTAAACATACTGCTTGAAACTTTTTTGAACACTTTTAGAGAGGTTGAATAAAAAATCAATATCATAAATTATAAGCAACTAAAAGACTTCAAAAAATACCACGATATTCATTTACTTGGTCAACTTCTTAGAATAATAAAAAATATAACTCAATAAAAAATAGATTTTTAATATGAAAAACTTAGCTCTCTCCATATAGACTCATATATAAATTTTTTTTAATTTTTTTTTTTTAAATTTTTACATTTTAGATTAAGTTATGCTACGTGAACACATACATACATGTGTGAAAATTTGCTAAGAATAAACATTTTATTTAATGCAAAATTGATAATTGATATATTATAAGACTAAATATTTTTGCAAAAAATAACATTAGAACAACAACAAAATTCTCCACAATTTGTTTTTTTTACTCAAAATCAAAATTCAAATGATTTATATGAATTTTGAGAACTTCAATTTTATAAAATAAAAAAAAAAAAACTTAAAATTTGACACCACAATATAATTTATCTTCATAATTTGACTCATTATAGCCTACCGTACATAAATATAAACAACCCTAAATTAACTACATATTGACCATCATAACTTGAACATTAACCTGCTAATCCTACCCATAACCATAACTTGCTAATCTTACCCACCCATGCTGGTACATTACCATCCATGGTATTCTAAAATGAATCACACTCCTCTGGATTTTCCGATTCATAAATGTGAAGATATATCTCATCACACCTCACATGTGGATGCCAGTTATCTTCCATAACTGTAGAAAATTGAACCATCTTCTCACGTTCTGATCGAGGTACGTTTGGTGTGACACTGCCATTAGGATACATCTGTGGACCTGTCAACAAGTATGACGACAACACTATGGCGCAATCTGCATGTTTTTGTAAATAATTGACCAGAAAAAACTAAAATACAACCGTGGTCTCAATGAAACTGTGCCAGCTCCCCTAAGATCTGTCATCCAAAAATCAATCATGAATAGAATTTTCTGACAGGAGATGCCATTGTTTAACCGATTATTATTCTTGCTTGACTTGGGCTATCCCGGCGATATTGACTGATATTTTCTATAACGAGTTATTCTGGAACATAAAATAAAATTAGTTATATTACACGAAGTCATCTCCCTCCTACATGCGTCCATTCAATTCAGTATCGAGCTTTTTGGAATTGTTATTAACATATTATTCAGTCCCGTGGGTTTGCATCCATTCAGTATCAAGCTTTTTGAATGGTTATTAATATATTATTTTGTTTATGAGTGTTTAGACTATGGTTTGTTTGTTTATTTATTTATATTTAATTTTTAAGAAATATATTTAGTGTTTTCTGATAAGATTAGCCAGAGATGTATTTGAGATCAACACATTTAAATTTTTGAATATATTTTAAATGTGATTATAGATAAATAATCATATTTACCAATGAGATTGATATAGGCAGGTATGCTTATATGAAATATATATACAATTACATTAGCAAATTTGATTGATAGAAGTTGATAAATGCATAATATTAATGTGGTTATTAAACATTGACTATTTGTACTTATTAATAACTATATAGATAATAACCATATTATATATATAACAATAATAAAATCAACATAATATATATAAGGTTATTACTAATAAGGCTTATTTATCTCTCACCAATATCTTAATGATTATTCTACATTTATTAACATATTAAGTCTATTCAAGTTAGTATCAAGGTTTGTGGAATTGTTATTAACATATTATTCTGTCTCATGGTGGTTGCATCCATCCATTCAGTATTAAGCTTTTTGAATTGTTATGAACATATTATTCTGTTCTAGAGTGGTTAAAATATAGTTTGTTCTCTCATTCATTTATTTATCTATATTCAATTTCTAAGAAATAGGTTTGGTGTTTTCTCATAAGGCTAAAAATATATGCACTCACAGCAATGTGATTATAAATAAATAAATCTACTTTTAGTGTTTGAGTAATAAAGCTGAAAAAAATAAAAAAAATATTTGAAAACAAATGAAAGGAATAAGAGTTAACACAAATACAAATCACTTTACATTATAATCACATAAAATATTACATACAAGTGTAGATCATGAATTTCTAGATTAAAAGAAAGTAGATATATAAATTGGACACAATTCAAATATAATTCACACAGACTTTTTCTTTGAACCAAAATGGACCCGCTCCAAGGAAATAATAATATCATATTCACTGATGTGCTATGCTCCCCTCTTTCCCTGGTTGAGCGTCTGCTGATAGGGCATTGCCTTGGTGAATTCGTGTTGCTTGAGATGTTTTAAAAAAACCTAGCTACTTAGAACAATCGAAAAAAATGGAAACAGCTAAAAGCTACCCGTGAAGAAACGACAAGAGCTGGGACGATCCAGTTAGATTGGGGAAAATAAATAAGGATATTATGTGGAAGCTAAATGTATGAATAAAAAACAACACAGTAAAATGCAACTACTTCATCATTTGTACTCATTTATCAGTGCAGTAGAAGTAATTTTTTCCAAAGATTGATTATAAATTTCTTGATAGGAGTAAATTTGAGTTTTTACAGTGGATGCGTTTAAGTAAACACGATTTAAATAATCTGAAAATAAAATCTTATATTTTAATTTGAGTTGAGTTGAGCTGCTCTACTTATTTATAGAAGGAAAGGATTGGTAGATTTAAAGAAAAACTTGATATAGTTATTGGTCAAGAAATTGATTAATAACTTCACAAGCTTTAATAAAACACTAAACCACCATTTATTTAAGACCCATAAATATATTTAAAAACATATTTTTTTTATAATATATATGAATTTAAAAATATTTTTTTTTTATATTAAATATATTTAAAAATATGTCATTTTTACCGTAAATATAATTTAAATATTTTAAAATTTTAAAAAATATTAAATTTATTTAAATATTTAAAAACACAATTTAATAATCTAAAAAAATATTTTCTAATTAAAAAAAAAAATCTTTAATTATTTTAAATAATTAAAATGAAAAGTCGGTGGTTTCTATATTTCTCCACAGTTTTTAATTTTAGAGCTGACTGCCAATCTCAAAACCTCCCATAATATTTAAACTAATAAAATGAAACTATACAGAAACCACAAACCAACTGCTATCCAAACTGTATGCCACTACGGGTTCATATTTCTGGTCAGGTTTGCCATGACCTATGGGAAATATTTTTGTCCTAAATTACTTACCAGAGTCTGTAAAGATGAAGATTGTTTCCTTTTTCCATTACTTTACACATTATAAATCAATGTGTTTTTCCATTTACAAATATGAAAATATATGTAATTTTCTGAACATGAAATATATGTAATATCTTGTTTCTGTAAAGCCCATCTTGTTTCTGTTACATTATCGACATGAAATTGATAAGCCCATATTCGTACTGCCCACAAAGCAAAGGAGAAGTGAGAGACAAGAGAAAAGCAAATGTTCGTGCCAAGGACGCCGAATCCCTTTTAAAATCCAATGTCAATGGACTCCAACATAATCATATCCTGGCGGGCAACCCCTCATGGCCTCCCGACAGAACAAAACAAAAAAAATTAATGCCTCATTTTGCAAGATCTGGCCTCACACTTTTCAACAACATTACTCATGGCGGGGTGGTGCCTGACATCTGGCCTCACACCTTTCAACAACATTACTCTTGGCGGGTTGGTGCCTGATGTGCCGCACATCAAGTCATAAGAATTTTCACGTTAATGGCCATAACCTATGCGACATGAATGCATATCACGCCAAGCTTGATGTCTACATGGCATAGTTGCTTTTGTATATCAAAAGGAATCAGTGTGCTTTGTTTTTTCCTTTTCCTCGGTGGAGCCTCTCACTTTTATTTATAAATTTGAAAAACTTAGTTTGATTGCTCTACACTTAAGGGCATTACTTACATCAATAAGCATGTGTTAATACTATTCAACCCAACCCATCAGAACACTAGCTTCTCCATACTGATGGGTGTTATTTATAATAATAAAGATGCGTTCATACTATTCAATCTATTTGGGATTCATTCAAAGAAATTATAGTAAGTGTTTTAAATTGAAGAAAATAAAAGTAGACAGGTAGGGATACATATCCACAAGTAGTAATGATTTATGAGAGAGGATTGCTTCTCTTAATATCTAGCATTTTTTTACTCACCAAAAACATAAAAATAACACTTTTATCTCTTGGATGCTCTATGTGGTTGAATTGCTCGAAGTGGCAAGGGTTCCAAAAGGCACAATGTTCCATCTCCAAGGGTCAGATCAAGCTCTACAAAGTGTGAAATCATCATCAAGGTGTCCAATCATCATGAAGATGTGACATATCCTCGTCAAGATGTAATGTCCATAATCCAAATGCCACATCATGGTAGAAGGTGCAATGTTTCATCATTAATGTGTAGCTTCTCATCTTTCATACGCGGTAAGATATCTCTTCAAGGGTGCCCAATCATCATAAGGTCCAATGCTATTTAGAAAAGGTGGAACAATCTCCACAAAGTGTGCCAAAAGGCATCATGAACATTCCCTAAAGCACCATGTATATGTAAGCATCATCATTGAGCAATGACTCCAAGCACCCATATGTGACCACCTCACATAGGTACAAGAGTCATTGAAACATTAAAAGTGACATATATAGAATATAAAAGTCATGAGGAAGATCATATTAGATATCTTCTTCAAACCTCATACTAACTGATGAATTTATGTAATTTGGAAAGTTCAGTCACGGGAAGGTCATCATAAAACCCTATTAAGCGTGACAATATCGAGGTAAAGGAATATTTTCCAAAAATACCGTCATGGTAAAGTGTAAATGACAATAGTATTGTTTGGCGTTTACTTCATGGGTATGATGTGATTTATATGCATTGTTACATAAGATATCCATCATTGTGAACATCATTGTAAAGGAGGAACTTATGCATTGAGTTTCCCTTTCCTCAACTCTAATTCTTACTACCCCATTTCTTGCCATTTTCTCTACTCCCTTTTTTTTCGTTGCATGCCCATGTTTCTTGTATAGGAATTTCATTGCATAAATATTGTGATAAGTCATCTTAGTCCTATAGTTATGCATTTCATTGCATATATTTTAAAGAATGGCCTCATAGTGAGAGGAAATAGTTCAATCTTCTTTGAATTTTGATTTTTCATTAATATCCTTTCATTTTTCTTTTACATTTTGAAATTCATGTCATTTTATTTCCCTCTTTTTATACAAATGCATCAACCTCAAGCATTCAAGCCCCTTATTCCCTTAGGACTATGAAGAATGAGCTCTTTTGATGTACATGTAATAATCAACTCTAAACAAAGGACAACAAAGAGGGGGAATAAGTGGAATATATTAAGTATGAAAAGACATGGGCATGATACCCTTATCAATGTCCTTTAGTAGTACCAATTTCTCCAGTTGTAGCAACATTTGACTAGAATATAGATGATAACCATCAAGAACAAAGTTACCAATAGAACAAGAACTCTAACCAAAAAATGCCAAAAAACATGAAAAAACAGCCCGAAAACGAAAAGTGTTATTCTCGAAATTATGTGTTTTTTGGAAATTCTTTCCTATTTTTTTATTTTTACAAGTATATTTTGTTTTTATTTTTACATTTTTATGGGGTTATATATATATATATATATTGTCATTTTTTAATGTATTATTACGAATATGAAAATCGTCAACATTTAAAAACAAATATTCACACTTAATACATTAGAAAATTAAAAGTGTAAAGAATAAGCACTCTAAACAAAAAGGGTTGATGTTGCATTAACATTTTCATAATTAGCATTGAAATCGCTAACATTTTAAAACAAATGTTCATACTTGATAGATAAAAAAATTTAAAGTGTCAAAATAAGCCCTCCAAAAATAATGGGTTGATGCTGCATCAACACTTTTTAAAATCAACATGAAAATCAGTAACATTTAAAAAAAATGTTACATAACAAAATTTAAAGTGCCAAAAATATGCTAAAAAAAAGGTTATTCTCAATAACCATTTTTCAAAAACGGTTGTTTTTTTCTTCCTAAAAAAATGGGTAATCAGTAATTTTCTCATTTGATCGGCAACTATGTTCAAGGTGAAAAATGTAAAATGAATAACTTCTATAAATAATGGTTCATTCTCTAATTCAACCCATGATCCCTACTTCATTCCAAATACAATGTACATAAACACTTAGTGTGAAGAAATACCTCATGTATGTTGACCACCATAGTCATAAAAGAGTAAGATTAGCATGATATAGTGGGCATATTTGGCTACTTATGTGAATAATGTTGCATTTCATTATTGGGAATATTTTCTAAGATGTTTATCATTGAATAAAAAAATCCTATAGCTAACCCTAGAAGTGAAAGGGTGGTACTTACCATGTTATGAATTCCATCTAATAAAACAGATTTGTGATATGTTGTTGTGACCACGTGGTAGTTGATCACATGTATCCATCATCACTTTCCTCTTCCTGTAAATATATCTGCAAAATTATTTATAGAGAGTTTAAGTTGTAATATAGGCCTCTAAATTCACTATATTTACATAATTTGAATGAATGAAGGGTATTGAGTCATATTTCCATATCCTTTCTAGATATATCCATGAAGAGGAGGTATATCTCATACAGGAATGATTGTGGAACTAGATTTACATACCTATTTCTTCTCTTTGTAACTAGAGTGTTCGATTTATTTGAACATGGTAAGAAATAAACCCCTCGGAACTGGACAAAAAAGTGATGAGAGCCATTATAAATGATAAAACTTAGCTATGCGTCAATCCTAGAAGAAACAAAATCATTTTTTTACAAAATTCAAGTGTAAGACTAGACTTGGAAATTATAGTTATGTCATTGACTCCTCTCTTATAGGAGATGTATAAGCACCTTCCCCCCTAAACACCAATCATCATGTTTCCCATTTATTTTCTTATGGAATACAAAATTGTAATAGTGATTAACATTAAATACTAGGCATATTTATGTCTCCTTAAATTGATTTAAGATGAAGTGAAAATTATGAGAATATAAATTACCTTTATTGTTCCAAGAAGATAACATCTGTAATGGCACTTAATTATTTTTATGATAAATTCGACAAAATTTCAAAATGGGTTGAATTAAAACCAACATAAGTAATAGTAATTCAAACAATGATGTAGTAGGTGACATAAAAAGTAAACATAATTTTACTATTTACTTAAATATATTGATGTCATTGGGTCATACTCTAGATACTCCATCCAACTATCTAGTTTTCAATTTAAGATATATATCAGTTCCATAACTAAGTGTTATTCCTACGCAAATGGCGAGCCAAGGATAGATATGGCCAACAATATGGAATCTTCACTAGTATAATTTTTTGTACATGTAGCCATAAATTATTATTCAAGAAATAAAAATATGTAGAAAATAACGAAATTGAATGCATACACATAGACACGTAGTTTTTACATGGTAAAACCCTGACAGTGTGTCAAGGAAACCTCCACGAGGAAAGGGATTGGAATTATTTATTAATCAAGGTCACAATGACTCTACATATTACAATGTGCATGTTAGGATAGAAAATTTTAATAGGAAGACATCGTTACAAAACTTCATATAATTTCCCAGTAATATGAAAAATAAAACAAGGATTAAAGTACATTTACAAAAAATATGTTAATTGTTGTCATTACTAAGAATCTCCACCTTGAAAAAAAAAATTCCTAATCCCTTTCCCATGCCCATTCATCATTTCTTTTGCAAGCCAAGAGAATCCAAACACCACCATAACTTCAATACCAAAATTAGTTTTGTGAACATGTCTGCACAATTCTCCCATGTGTGTAACTTTTTGAGAAATTATTTTCCACCATCAATTACATGTCTTACAAAGTGGTACTTTACATCACTAAGTTTAGTCTTGTTGTGATAGGTTGGATTTTTATCAAAATAAATAGCACCCTAATTGTCACAAAATACATTCATTTTCTCCTGCATCCTTCCAAGCTCACCAATAGATCCTTCAACCATATTTGATCTTTATAGGAATATGAAGCAACTATATATTCTTCCTTAATAGTGGACAAAGAAATCACTTCCTGAAGCTTTCAAACATCCAACTAATCGCTCCACCTACAATAGTAAAGAAATATCTTGTAGTATATATCCTCTTGTCCAAGTCACTAGCATAATCAGAATAAAAAAATCCACAGATTGAATCTCCATAACCACTAAAGATGATACAATGGGAACTTGTTCCTCACAAGTACTAAAGGACATAATTTAGTACTCGTAAATATTCTTCTCCTAGATTTTCCATGAAACTACTAAAATCCCCAACTACATGTGAAAGTTCAGGTCTTCTAGACACTATCACATACATTAATTTTCCTACTACATTTGCATATGGTACATGATACATATACTCCTTTTCTTCATTGATTCTAGGAGTTAAACCCAATAAAACTTAAAATGGAAAGCTAAAGGAACAATAACAGGTTTCACATTCTTCATCCCAAACTTTGCAAGTATTTTCTCTACATACTTTTGTTGTGATAACTAAATTTTACCATTTTTTCTCTATTTTTGTATCTCCATTCCCAATATATGTTTTGGAGCACCAAGATCCTTCATATCAAATTTCATAGAAATTGTAACCTTTAACCTATTGATCTCTTCCATTCTTTTGCTAGCAATAAGAATATTATCAACAAAAAAACCAAGATAATGAATATACCATTTAAAATTTTAAAATACACACAATGGTCATATTCACTTCTAGTGATGTTCTATCTCACCATGCAGGAATCAAACTTTTTGTACCATTTCCTCAGAGATTGCCTCAAGTCATACAATGATTTCCTAAGATTTCAAACTAATCTCCTATTGTGATCTTGTACAAAACCTTCTGGTTGTTCCATATATATCTATTTGTCCAAATCTCCATGAAGAAGAAATGTTTTAACATCTAATTTTTCTAACTCAAGATCAAGTAATGCAGTTAGTGCTAACACTCTACGGATAGAAACAAGTTTTGCAACTAGTGAAAAAATATCATGGAAATAAATACCTTATGTCTAAGGGTACCACTTTTCTACCAACCTCATTTTATATCTTTCAGTATTTCGATCAACATTTTTCTTCAATTTGAAGACCCATTTACATCCAACAACACTTCTCCCTTTAGGAAGTTCTACAAGATCCCAATTTTTATTATTTGCTAATAAATTCATTTTAGCAGAATCAGACTTATTCCATTTTTCACTATCTACATCGAGGATTGATTCCTAATAACAAGAAGGTTCCCCATCCTCAATAATCAAAGCAACAAATGAAACAAAATATTCATACCTATGGGGTGATCTTCTTTCCCTTGTAGACCTTCTAAGAGTGACTAGTTATTGAAATTCGACAGTTTGATTTATATCTTCTTCACGTTTTTCTTCATAAACATATACTTCCTTCAAACTTTCTTGAAAAGGTTGATTATTCAACTAAATTTGTTGAATCTCTGATACTAGTTCTTGTTCAACTTTTTCAACACATTATTTTAGAAGAGAATATTCATCATACATTGCATCTCTATTGATGATGTTCTTATGCGTAGAAGGATCCCACAACTTGTATCCTTTCACAACATCATCATACCTAACAAATACATAACATTTTTATTTTGGGTCTAACATAGAACACAGATTCTTTGGAATAAGAACACGATAATTACAAACAAAAATTCTTAAGTATGAATAATCACAAGACTAACCCGACCAAACTTATTTAGGAATTTTACAATTAATAACAATTGAAGGTGATATATTTACCAAATAACAAGAAGTGGATTACTAATTCTATCCACAACTCCTTCTCCATATTAGCATTGTTAATCATAAGCCCAACCTTTGATACATAGCAAGTTCATGTATCTGACAACATCATTTTTCTGAGTGTAGAAAACAATTTTATTTCTAGCAATCCATTCTATCCTTGCAATATTGTTCAAAATCTAAAATAAGTAAATACACCACCGTTATCAATTATTAGATATTTAACTATATTTCCGCTTTTTCCACTATAACTTTAAATTATTTAAAGGCATAAAATACATAAACATTTCTTTTAACATATAAATTTAAAATTTCTGAGTAGTCATCAATAAATGTTACGAAATAGGATGCACCTTACAAGACACTCATAGAATATGGCTCCCAAATATCATAATGAAGATAATCCAAAATTACTTTAATATTCCGACTTCCAACTTTAAATTTTCGTCTACATTTATTTCCATACCCATAATTTTTACAAAAATCCAAACTAACAATTTCAACTTAGGAAATAGTTTTTGATTCATCGGCATTTTGAAGGTCCTTTCACTATGTGACCCAATCACTAATTCCATAAAGTAGCACTTCTCCCACTTTTATACAATCACAACTCATTCGCCTAAGTAATTCCTTTAATACAAAGTTTCTTTGATCTTCTCTTCCTTCATCAACCTAATGCCTTTGAAACTCTTATTCCACCTTAACCTATGAATTTGTAACCCTATGAATCCAATAATCTAGCTAAATGAAATTATTTATCAACTCAGTAATATCTAACATTAGTCAATGTTATAATAACATAAGAATTTATTTGAATTATGACATTTCCCACCACAATAGTTTAACAAGATACATTTTACCCATAACACACATAAATTCCATTCACATCATAAAATGAAGTGAACCATTTTTTATGTGGACTCATGTGATGAGAAGTTTCCTAGACTTAATAACCAATATTAAAAATTCCAGAAACATTCCAATTAGATAAAACTTCATCTATCATTCAATTCAATAGACAAAACCTCATATATCATACCTAAATTGAACTATCTGCCCATTCTTTGGGTTTCCAACAGACTCTGTGTTTTCCAACAATCCTTCTTGATATGCTTTGTTTTGTTGCATTTGAAGCGTTTAGCTTTACACTTCTTCCCACTTGGATTTGATATGGAAGAACCTATTTAATTATCTCCTTTTTTCCCCGAAACCGATCTTTGGCTACCATAACCTTTAATGGAATTTTCAACAGACTTACTCGTACTTATTTATATAACATATCTACCATACAGAATCCAAATTTAGATATTTGGTTGTTCTCAAACTGATAGAAGTCACAATATGGTCCCAAGACTCGGGCAACAAGCATAAACATAGTAATGCCTTTGTCTTCTTCTTCAAATTAATCTCCATATTAATTAACCGGAAAATAAAGGGCATTAACATATTTAGATTATCTATAATTTTAGTGCCTTGTTTCATCTCGGAGGCTACAAGACCGCCTTCAATTATATTCCAAGTGGTCAAAGACTTGGTCATGTAAAGAGTTTGCAATTTACCCTACAAACATGTCAAGGAGGCTTCTTTAACAATCTTCAAAGATAACATCATTCGACGTACACAACCCAATGGTACTCTAGAGCTCTAACATCCAAGTCCTCCCATTACAAATATGGCATGGCAACACGTCTATTTATCATCCCATATAATTATCTATGCAACCCTTGTTGCACCAATAAATCATGTACCATTAGTTTCATAATGCAAAATTATCTTTACCTAGTGAATTTCTCCACCCGAAACTTGGCATTAATCATTTTTGCCATTTTTCTTCTTCTTACATGTTGCAAAGTTTTAATTTTTAATGAATTGGTTCTATCAAATTTTGAATATGAATGCTTCAACTAGGTTTCTTTTAATTTTATGCTCCCTTGTTTTTAAAACTTAATTTTCATAATTTTCCTCCTTTTGGGTTTTTCCACTAGGTTCTAATATTCGTTTTTAATATTTTATTTTAATTATTTAAACCTATTTTGTTGTTCTTGAAAAAAAGCATACTTACTTTCCTAAACCTTAAGAAAATTTAACCACGGAAATTATTCAAGAAAACTTTTTTTTCTTCAAGCATGATGTTCGTAAACCCCAATACTCTTTCTTCGCAAGAAACCCATAAAAATAACCCAAAAATCTACATATCCCTCTACCTCATGTAATTTAGGCTCCAAGGCATATGTGCAACATCAAGCAGGTCTTCTAAGACTCTACTTGGCTAATGCTATATGGTCTCGCTTGTTCGATCTTCCACTTTCCGTGAGACGTTTAGTTTGAATCTCCTCTTTATGCATGAATCCATAAGTTTATTATTGCATCCCTCTCCAAAATGAGATAATTCTTGACTTTGAAAATGGCAGACTTCACAAGAACAAATCAATTTGTTTCTCCGTGTGATGACCACAATTTATTTTTATTCCCCGATTCGCATTTGAATCACTTTTTAAATCATTTTTAGATAACCCTTGTGACTTTGATTTGAAGTAAATTATCTGCATCTTATGTACGTGTTTTCGCAGATTTCTCTCTCTCTGTTTTTAATGGCTACTAGCGATCATTTTTGTATGCAACTTCAAAATTTCGTGTACAAGAAAAATGGCCCCGGGATATCTCATGCGAATGTGGCATCTTCACACCGAATATACCTGACTCTCATACCACTTGCTGGTATTTTGAGTCCATGAATAATGAATTAAGAAATACAAATATGTACAAAATCAGGAAATTGAATGCATACACATAGCCACATAATTTTTATGTGGTAAAACCTCGACAATGTCAAGGAAATCTCCATGTGGCAAGGGATTGGAATTATTTATTAATCAAGTTTTTGATGACTCAATATATTACAATATTTATCTTGGGCTACAAGATTTAAGAGGAAGACACCATCGTAAAACTTCCTATTGTTACCTAAATGTGTGAACAATAAAACAATAATTAAACTACATTTACAAAAAATATTTTAATTTTTTTATTAGTAACAAGAACAATTCTCTTATTACTAGATAATATGCAGAAAATAAAGGTCAATAATTCCTAATCTAACCTTGGAATGACCATTTAAAGGATAATCCTAAAAAATATTTTTTTTTAACTAGAAATAACATATGATAGGGGAAACTACATATACTATTGTCATTCTAACAAAGTATGTGGATGAAGTTGTTGATGTTAGTCACTACCTACTCCATATAGTTCACATGTGGCTTCGATAAGTAGGTGCCCCAATTTCCACTTAAACTACTTTAAAAAAAATTGCAGATATTGTGGAGAAATAACTAATTTACTTTAATCAAAATACATTATGATAATGGAAAAACCATCATTATTAAAAAATATAAAAATAAATTTGTAGTTAATAATACAAACTCATAAAATCCAATCAAAGACAAAGTAATAAGAAAACATTTAACACTAAACCAAATACAATATAAAATATCTAGCAACAGATGTAATAAAATAACCATTTCATATAACAATACAATAATCCCAACAATTTATATGAAAATTTAACATAAATATAATAAGTTACATCCTATTATTTTAATTTTTAATTTTAATTATTTCATTTACTATGCTTATTTAAATATAAGAAATATTTTACCTCAATGGGGGTGATTGAACGCGATGCATTAAGTGGAGGTGGTGATGGGAACTCCCAAGGGAGCTCTACCAAGCTATGATGAAACTTAAAGTTAAATGGTGGCCGTGCACTGCTCACTGAAATATTCTGAGAGACATGAGAGTGTTAAAGGCTAGAGGGATTTTTTCATCTCGGTAATTGGTCACATTGGCTGGTGGGAGTCTTGAGGGTGGTGCACATTAACGGCCAATGCACAAGTTACTAGTCAGGCATTCCTATCTATTTGAATTATGCATGATGCATCGAGGTAGCTAGACAAAGTGGTGTGAATGGCCGCGAGGTGTAGGGTATGGGACCTGGTGATAGTAGAGGAAACGAACCTTGTAGGATGGCCTGACATGAGGTGGAGTGAGGCTGTGAGGGGCAGCTTAGTGGTGGTGGTGACTTGGATGATGTAACTCATCTTTTCCGATTTATTATGTTGCAAGATATTCGCTTAATTTCTTATCTCTTTTCTGCCTCAGGATCTTTCGGGGTGGTTTCTAGATTGTATTAGGTGGGAATTTTCTTCTAAGAACCTTGGGAATTATGCGTGGGTGGAATTTTTATTATGGAGTATTGGTTGGGTTTCGTGGTGTTTTTAGTCTTCTTGTTGTGAGTAGGTTAGGTCATGGTTTCATATTCTCCTGGTTTGTCTGGGTACCTAATGAGGAGGGGGTGGTGCCTTGATGAGCCCTTGGTTACGTGGGGAGAATTTCTCTCTCGGGGATGGAGGGGCATTAGACTCAGGAGTAACAATAGTGATTTTTTTTTTTTAATCGAGGGAGTTCGAGAGGTTTTATCTATTGTTTTCATTGTTATTTCGGGGATTTTTATATGTTGAGACAGAGGGGTTGGAATCCCTGCCGACATGGGGCCATCCGCAGGTTCTAGGGTGTGCGAATGAAAGGCAGTGTGCCGTGTATGGCATGGGGTGGACTGAGGTGGCTTCGGGTGCCGAAATTGGCCCATGAGCATTTACTGTATGTCCTGTGATGAGGCTCCACCTTCACTAGAGTCGCTGACATATAGATGCAAAGTCTAATGACATTACTCAAAGATTTGTGTTAACAAAGGCATGATGACATGAATGAAACAATTTCTTCATGAACGATATGCACCACAATCAATGGGTAATGTTGGAGAGAATGAGTTTGATCCGTAGGAGCCATAGATGCTTAGTTGAGGGGTTGGACCTAAATTATGGTAGGATAGATCACTTGAAATTCCATGCATGGGAGTCCACAACATCCCGATCGTGCAATCATTGGACAAGCTTCATGTACCTCCTCGCAATATATCATGTCATTTTGGTTATGTACGTATTCTCGTTGTTTTATTCTTGGATTTTTTTTTTTTTTGATACTTGGTCAGTTTACAATTTTTGGAAAATTTCTACTTGCTTTAGCTTACCTCTCTTGGCCAACAAATCTAATCAGAAAAGTCTAGAGAGAAAATATTCCATTGCAATCCTATAAATTTTTATAAACTAATAAAAACACATTGAAAAAGAATATATATATATATATATATATATATATATATATATATATATATATATATATATATATATATATATATATATATATATATATATATATATATATATATATATCTATATATATATATGGATTTTTAATGATAGTTACTCTAAATTATTTTCATACTAGAAGTATTATTTTAATATTCAAACATTTTTCTTAATACTCTAAATAAATTATTTTATATTATTTTTGTTTTTTAAGAATAAATTTTCACACTTGCCGACATATATTTATCTATTTAAATTTTTTTATCCACTATATTCTAAGTTAATCGATTTCATTTATATATTATCCTAAGATGATGGAGTGATTAAAATGGCATAACATAAAATATTAATGTGTTTGGATCATTAGCAATCAGCTTGATGTTTCACATCAGCCAAATCCCTCATACAATTCAAACGGCTTTGTTTTTGAGTATCTTTCCTTATGAAGTCTCATTCCCTATTGCAACCGCACTATTCATTCCAACACCTACCGGTATCAATGGATACTATATATAAAATGAATAGCTACCACTTAGGTGTTGACTGCTAAAAAATACAAACATAATAAATAAAATTATTATCGAAACATATACCTGTGCTATCAGAGAGAATCAACGAAGGAACATTATGCAAATGTATGAGTTGGCAGAGCCACAAACCATCACTCATTATCGAAAATATCGCGCAAAGAAACTACTCCATCATGAAGTTAGAGTAGTCTTGAATCTAGTATGTATTTTGTTTCACCAACCAAAATTTATGTTGTAAAGAACTCATATTCTTTTTATGTAATTGCTCCATTTCGACAAGATTATGTTTTAAATAAAATCGAGTAAAATGATGTTTGTTGATAACAAATATCTCGTGATTTTGTTTAAGGTATGAGAAACGTAATGTCTTGAATAATGGATATATTAAATTATAAAAATTTCAATACAATATTTCTACTTGAATGGATATAATTGTTTTTCCTAAACATCCTAGATCCATATTAACCTCGGATCTACTGTATGTCGAGGTGCACAACTTTTTTAAGTGAAAACTTGAGGAAAGTTTTTCATCTCGAGATATTTTTTGATCCCTATTGGCTCTTGATATATTTGGGGTTAATATGGATCTCGGTTGGTTTCTACGTGTGTGGTCATACAAAAATTTTGAACATTTAATTATTTTGATAATTTTAAATATGATAAATATTTCTAAGCTTAATTTTGTCAATTCAAACTTCCAACTCAGTTGTCTTATTAATGGATGAAAGATACCGCTAGTAACTTTAATGATGAAAAATGATGAAATATTTTAATTGCAAAAGTGGCATTGTAACAATGTTGAATGATAGGAAATGTGAATAATAAAAATATAGTCAATTACAAAACAATCTTCATTGTGATCAATACAAAAATATTTCATTTTTCTATTGTCTTACCTATTAGTTATTTTCTATTACCAAGTTTGAATGAAAAGTGATTAACAATGATGAATGATGAGAATGGAATAATAATAATGTCACCAATTACAAATAGTTTACAATTTCGCAAGAAGACATTTTAGGTAAGTGAAAATTTTATTTAGAATGAAAATTCAAGTATTGTATTTATGGTTGAATTTTGTAACACATAAGTCAAGTCACATCATGAATAATGTTTATGTGCTTACACTCAAAGAGTGTGTGTATGTTTTTGGGGTGAAATAGACATATACATGAAGGGGGGGGGGCGAGAGTACAATATAGGAGGGAGAAGATATATATATATATATATATATATATATATACACCCCCCCTTTCCACTCTCTCTCTCTCTCGTGTGTGTATATATATATATATATATATATATATATATGGAGAGAGAGGTGTGTGTTCGGGGGCCGATATAGAGATCTAAAGAAGGAGATACCATTTGAGATAGAGATATAGATGGAGGGGGCAGAGATGTGTGTACACTCAAATCAATGCATCTAATGAAAACAATCAAATAGCATTAGAAATAAACATCTACACTAAAATCAATGCATCTAAAGTAAACAATCAAATAGGGTTAGAAATAAATGTCTACATTAAAAATCAATGCATATACCTAAAGAAATCAAATAGGATTAGAAATCAATATCCTACAAAGTGAAACCAATGCATCTAGTGCAATCAATCAAATAGGAGTAGAAATCAAAATCTACACTAAAATCAATGGATCGAGGAAAGGCATTAAATAGCATTAGAAATCGACATCTACAAGAAAATAAATTCATCTAGTGCAAGTGATATTACAGGATTAGAAATCAATATCTACACTGAGCCAATGCATCCATTACAAGCAATCAAATAAAGGAGTATAAATCAACATCCAAAATAGATAAATGTAACCAATGCTAGTATTAAATAGGATTATAAATTGAAATATATGCTAAAACAAATGCATTCAGTGAAAGCGATCAAATATGATTATAAATCAATATCTAAACCGAAACAAATGCATCTAGTGAAAGCAATCAAATAGAGTAGAAGTCAACATCTAATCGAAATTAATGTACCTTAGTGTAAGGTATTAAATAATATAGTAAATCAACATCTACACTAAAATACATCTAGTGCGTGAGCAAAAGAATATTAGAAATCAACAACTACAAAAAAATCAATATTTTAGTGAAAACCCAAAATATTCATGACTTTCAAGATCTAACTCTATGTATGTGTTTCAGAACACCCTCTTCCCACATCTACCCAAGTAGTCGTCCAGATGAGGTAAAATTCAGGATGAGAGCCTACTAATATGAGATTCAACCTCTAGATGACCTTAAGGAAGTGGAACTAATGGGAACATGATAAACACACCTTACACAACATCAACAACACATCGAGGGCAAGAAAAATCCTCCCATACCTCTAAAACTTGAAGGGGGGATGGATTTGACCTTACCCGAGCTCAACTCGCTGCATATAAGGGAAAGGGAGTGGCTATAAACCCTTAGTCGTATGATAGCCCCTGCAAGGTAGCGCTAGGGCCCCAAACGCCCAATTATGTTCCTACATCTCTCAGATTTGTGCCACATTTTCAACCCCTAGGCCCAGTCACCGCCCATAAACTTGTAACTTCACAGAGAGGATAAATAAAATTAAAAAAAATACATCAAAGCAATCACATGATCTATGAAATCACTGACCCCACCGAGCCATGACAAGAATTTCACAAACATGTCAAAAACATTGTGGCTCAGAGGTGTAAATAACATATTTAAACGTAGGGGTCTCATAATTTATCTGAGAACCGCTAAGAATATTCTCTCCTTTACATCATTAGCTACACTACAATCTATTTTACCATAGATACATTAGCCTTCATTTACGTGAAAAAACATAGCTGATCGATACATTATCAATCGATAAAATACATTCTTATAACAAGCATAATAACAACATAAATAACATGGATATAAACATCAATGAAATCCACATAATAACTAGTATATTTTCATTCCAAATACCAATGGAATGAGCTTCTGGCTAATGAGTGTAAAAAAGTAAACCGCAGATGGGACTTCCATGTTCCACCCAACCATAGATTGGTTGAGCTTAAATCTCTCTCTTCATTTTTCACCCTCATGCCATATTCCAAGCATGAATATGGGACTCATAAAAGAATGAAAAATGACGAAACAAGCATGGATTCTACTCCGAGTTCTCTACCTACAAGATGAGGAATTTGAGTGCCTCCTAGTCTTAGGCTTTATCGTAACCCAAAATCCGATCCAGGGTCATTATGCCCTACACCAAGACCATCTCTCCAAGATTTTTCAGACATCATATCCCGTGACTACTAGGCCCAAAGGAGATAAATCCACCTCTTCGATTTACCTATATCCTACCATTCACTAAAAGTATTCCTAGGCCCACCGAGGCATGCAATCAGCTTCTACTCAATAAATAACCCATTATCTAGTTCATGGGTTACTAGGCCAATGGCTTTACCATGATCCATAGTTCTGGCTCTAGTATCCACTAGGCCATGTTTTGTTTCGTGAGATCCGCCCCACTCGCCTTCAAATCCATCTAGAAATCCAGCTCAACTAAAGTATGAGAAAATAATCTAATGAAAGCTATATGGAAATGGAAATACCAGCCGGAATCACCATCACACATGGAAAACCTTATGTCAAGACAAAAGAAACCATGTGTAATACCATGCATGCTATATATAGAAATTAAATCACATATGCAAATAGATACCTATAAAGAATCTCATTGTAGTTTCTTCATCCCGTTCTTCCTTTCGATTTTCCTTTATTTCTCTAATGCCCAAGTGCTCCAAGAAAATTCAAAGTGTCCAAGAGTGAGAGAGAGAGAGAGAGATAATAATGAGAGGAGTCTTGCTAAGTGTCACAAAATCTTTGAGCCAAATCTTACCAACCGATCCTCAAAATAATTTTTTATTAATGAGGCCTCTATTTTGTTAATTTTCCATCGTTTTCCTTCAATTTCCCTCTCACATGCAACCTATGACCTTTCACATTCCTTTTCTCCCAATTTCCATTATTTTCATAAATAAAATTCCAATTAATGCCTCATTCCTTTCCAAATCCTTTCAATTTTCTTTTTCCAATTTCCTTAGCCATAATAAATCGAAGTGAAACCTCATAGGATGTTTTTCCAAACATTCAACTTGGAATACGTGTCCCATCAACTTAGCTATTACTTTTAACATTTACTACATTGAATTTTCACTAGGTTGTTACATTTTGTCTCTATGTGTCTTTCTTCTTCCCTCTCTCTCAACCTTCCATTCTCCGTGGTCTATCTCCTCCCTCTATCATTCTCTCTCCCCCCTCCCTTCCTCTTTTGTATCTCTCTCCACCTCTCCCTCCATTTCTCTATATTTCTCTTATTCCTCTCCCCCATGCCATCTATATCTACACCTCCTCCATCTCTCCTTATTTCTCTCTCTATATTTGCCCCTAAATACATATCTCTCTCTCTCTCTCTCTCTCTCTCTCCATATTTATCTCCTTATTTATATCTCACATTAGTTTGCATACACTCTCTCTCTCTCTCCATATATCTATCTATTAGTACCTCTCCCTCCTCTCTCTCTCTCTCTAACCACTCCATATATATCTCTATCTCGGGCCCCAAAACATACACACACTCTCTCTCCATATCTATATATCTATCTCTCTCTCCCCATCCCTCTTCATTTCTCTCTCTCTCTCTCTCTCTCTCTCTCTCTCTCCCCTTCTCTCTCCATATCTATCTCTTTCCATCCCTCTCTTTCCTCTCTTTCTTCCCTCTCTCCCCCCTCCATCTATATCTATATCTCCCCCTTGTCTCTCCTTATCACCCTCGAACTACTCTCTCTCCATCTTTCTTATTCTTCTCTCCCTCATTGTTTCTCCAGAGACTTCCATTGTCACTCCCTCTCCCTCTCCACATTTCTCTCCTCTGTACTTATTCCCATTACAACTCAATAAGTCTCTCCCCGCTTCTCTCAAGTCCTCTCTCTCTCCCTTTCTCTCTCCCCTTGTCATCACACACACTCTCTCTCCATCCTCAAACTCGCCAATATCTCCTCTCTCTCCTTCTCGCTTGGGTCCCACTCTATCCCCCCTCCATATCTATGTATCCTTGTCTCTCACTTCCTCTTTCCCTATTCCATCATCTCTTTTTATCTCCCATCCCTTGTCTCATCTCTTCCTCATTCCATCTTCATCTATCGCTTATCACTCCCTATCTCTCTTTACCTCTATCTCCCGAATTTATTTTTTAATCCCTCCCTCTCTTTCTCTCCTCCTTCCCAAATCCATATCTCTCTCCCTATCTCTCCTCTCTCAAGTCGCCTCTCTTTTCCTTCATCTCTCCCTTTATCTCCCACCGCCTTTGTATATCCCCCCATCACGTACACACTCTCTCTCCACCCTATACCGCGTTTCCCGCATCTCCCTCTCTCTCTCTTCTTGCTCCCCCTCTCTCCCCCTACATATATATGTTTCCATGTCTCTCTTCCTTTTATTTCCCTATCTCTATCCTCTCCTCTTTTTTTGAGAATTTGTAGGGCTAGTGATTAATTCAAATTCTCTTCTTTATAATTACTCGTGGGTTTATTTGAGTTACTTATGTATTCTCTCTTCTTTACTTAGCTTGTTTAATCTTTCATCAAGTCAATTACCAAAATACAAAAGGACACAAAGTTAGGCTCTTAGGAGCTGAAAAACCTCCCTCTTGAGAGAAAAACCCACGAGAAATTCTTCTTATAGATCCTCAAATGGACAAGTACCATTACCAAGACTGAGAACTCGACCTATGAATGCTTCCAAGACCTTGTCACATCCCTTTTATTCCGCCTCCAATGTTGATCATTCATTTCGCACGAAGGTTGCCTGAGCTTGCCACCCAACACTAAAACTTTCACTTTACAACTCTAAAGCCTCTTTCACTTGAGGTGTAATCCTCCTTTTAATCACCGTAGAATAGGAAGGTGAATCACAGGTTTTACCTTCCTTTATTTCTCATATCAGATATATCCATACTTATACCCAAAAACAATCCACATTTATGTTAAAGCACTTATCATAATTTCTTCAATTAGTCTCATACTATATAGGTATGCTTCCTTCAATCCACACTTCCTTATTCCTTTTCATATGATCCGAATATATATCAAAATTTACTCCTGCTTTGAATTATGCACTTAACCACACTATAACTATGCCTTTAACTTTATTTTCTATGTTCAAATCTTGTCACACTCTGCTCACATTTCGTAATCCACCAAGTAATTTACTCTGTGATAGCATAGTCTCTCAAAATAGATTCTTAACTTTCTTATGCTATGTCAATGTGAGATTTAGAAAATTTCACATTTTGATGGTCTCGAAATCCGCATTTTCTACCACAGATAGTCTCAACTCCTTCACCGTATAAACCGCGTAGGATCCGCATCGTAGTTCCCGCAACTCCCGCACTTGTTCGCACCGTAGCTCCCGTACTTATGCACACTACAACTCTTGAGATGTCCGAAAAAACTTTTGTAATTTATGCGAGGTTTGTTGGGGTATATATAGTGGTTTTCCTCGTATATAAGCCAACATGGCTATTATGAGGCCAACTTCTCCAGCTTGTTTGAAGGCCAACTTGACACATTATTTAGGCTTGTTTATCAACATTGTATGAGTGCTGAATAATAGCCATTCTTCCATAGTTTATTGGACTAGGTCTTGGAGTATTCCATGACTACTAGGTTATTCATATACATGACATTAAATACATTTATAAACCAAATATAAAACCTACAAATAGACATGAAGAAGAAGTCTATTAACCTAATATAAAATCCTTTCCATGAAACCCATGAAGCAAACCCAACAAATATACATTTCCTATTATTTTTTCAATTCGTTTACATAAAATACATAATTAGATAAATTTCAATATGAAGACCGATCTAGTTACACTTTTCAACACTCTTAACTAGAGAGCTATTCATACAAACATGGTTACCTTCAAACCGAAGAATCTCATAAGAAGAATTAGATTGGTAATCGTATCCGTATAGCATCATATCAACCAACATTGTCCTCGTGCAAGGCTCCTAATAACAAGCCCCATCTCTCAACAAGAAAATGGCTACAATGTCATGGGATACAAATGAATAATAGACACCATAGTCATTTTCTCTCCAAGGTACATACCCCATCTAGGTGTTCCTATGACCTTCTTGAATATTCTTCTCTTGCATGAGCCCTCAAAGAATATTGGTCCACAAAAACTCTTATCTTGAATGCCCTATATCATTCTCAAAGAGTATCAAATGCCATATGATTACCCAACTTCCATTCCTCGTCTTCTGCTTGAAGACCATAATCATGTGTCTACATTCTCTCTCCAAATGGCTCTACGGCACTTTACTAATGTTACTCCTAGTCTAGTGCATGACACATGTAATAGAGAATCACATACGTCACTCCCCCTCTTAACATAAGAAGGAAATATTTCAAGTTTCTTTCTACTAAGAAAATTACCACCAGGCTCCTCATCAAACTGTGGTCCCGTAGCAAAGAATTAGCTACTCATCAAGAGTTGCTCTCCTTGATGTCATGGATTTAGATATTTAGAAATATTCAACGTTTGGGGTTTCATACGGCATATATAATCCATCACTTTTAGTCATATTCATGTCCACTATGAGAAAGTGATTCATTAGTCATCCTCATCCGGTCCACCGTTATTCCATGCTACTTTCCTTCAAATCATCCCCAAGTACTGCAATCCCTTATGATTAGATCATAAATCATCGAGATAAAAATATACATAAGAAATTTTAGAACAAATGTTACCTTAGTGATTTGATCTTTCACCATGAAATATTCCTATAGGCATCGAAATCCTTCATTGTGATTGACACATCTCCTAATGATTGTTTTTTCAACGTCTTCTTATTTACTAGAATTTCCGTCGTAGTCTACATATCTTCCGTGAGATATCCAAGTCACATCTTGTGGATTTCGAATGATAACTGCCTCTTTGACATGGTTGCATTTCATGATCTCTTCCTTTTGCACATTCTCCATTCCCATGAACTTACAACCTTTCTAGTTTCTCATTCATATACAACCACCTCATATTCCATGAAGACATATTATGTCGATTTCATCTATTCGTGCACTTATAGATACTCCTCCATACATCATACTAAATACATAAGTTCATTACCCGCAAACATATGACATGACTTCACAAAGATTCAATGTTAGCATATAAATATATGCATACCTCATACCCTTTCCTTGAGTCACTCAGAAATTTCTCAAGAATGAAGAGTCATCTGGAATGTTCACCAATATCCCGTAAATATGTTTCCATGATGACCTCTTCGATGGCTACTTTCCAGTTGCACAAGTATCACGCAGAGGTTTTCCCAAAGCCGATTCACCAGGAGCTATTCTCACTATTTCTGCTAGGATGCTACACCGTTTCATATCATACAATCAAATATAAATCACCTAAAGTAGAAGATGATCTCAATCATAGTGGAGATCCCTCGGCTTCTTCATTCTTAGATTCTTTGCACGTTCTTTCCTCATTTTCGTAGACATGGGCTACTTCACTATTTCTCTTCTCCTTTTTCCGATTAAGGACAATTTCTATTCTAATGCCCAATTTCATTACATCCAAAGCATCGTGATTTCTCCATACTATTTTGAGGACCAAAACTTACCGAATCTTCCTCTCTTCCCGACGTGGTCGTAAAGGCTTGATTCCCTTTTGATCCTATAACACCTTCGGCTTTCAATCTTGTTTCCTCTATTTTACATAGAGACTTTAAATTGTGAAATGGTGTGGCTTCATTCTTTCAGATATAAAAACCTGAAGTGAAGTTTCCATTCATAGAGCTTCCAACACCACTTTAGTCATCTCAAAGGTCAAAAAATTACTTATCACACTTCTAGAGATGATCTTAGAGATATTTATTTTTTTACTAGTTACATAGAATAGCTCCACCGATTTCTCATATATTCCTTTTGATAATTCTAGATTTGATACATTGGAGATGAGAGAGTCTTTTATGGATTCTATAAGAGTCCTTTTCACTCTTATATATCCCTTCATGTATTTGGCATGACTTCATTGTCCTTTTGTTTTCCATAAGAAAGTTGAAACCTAAACTCAGCTTGTTGCTTTCTTGCAAAGAAGATAGTTTTGATAGATTCATATGAAGTCATAAAGATACTTACTTGAGTAGTTTTTTTCTTCTTCTATCAAATTTTCCTTGTTGAGGATGATGGCATGAACTCCTCTTAGATTGATTTCAAAGTAGGTGATCTTGGATGATCGATGATCATGATTACTTCATAATGAATATGTCTTCAATAAAGCTTGGGTGGTTCTTAATGATGTGTTCTCCAACAACATATTCAATATCAAGAATCATTGACGTCAAGGTTACCTTTCTTGATGTGTAGATTCTTTGAATAAGGTTGAAAGTATTCTTGAGATGGCTGAGGATTTCCTTTCAACCGATTTGAATTTTCAATGTAGACTTTGACATTTGCTTCTCGTAGTGTCTCCTTCGTCAAGAATCCTCGTATTGAGAACCTAGTTTCCGATACCATGTTGAGAATTTGTAGGGCTAGTGATTAATTCAAATTCTCTTCTTGATAATTACTTGTGAGCTTATTTGAGCTACATATGTCTTCTCTTACTTAGCTTGTTTAGTCTTTCATCAATTCACAAAATACAAAAGACACAAAGTTAGGCTCTTCGAGCCGTGGAAAACCTCTCCGTCTTGGATAGGAAAACCCATGAGAAATTTTATAGATCCTCAAATAACAAGTACCATTACCAAGACTCGTACCCTTGGCATATGAATGCTTCCAAGATCTTATGACGTCTTCTTTATCTCGCCTCCAACGTTGTTCATTCATTTCCACACCAATTTTGTCTAAGCCGGCACCAACACTAAAACTCTTCACTTTGCATAACTCTAAAGCCTCTTCACTTGAGGTGTAATCCTTCCTTTTAAGCACTAGAATAGGAAGGTGAATCACAACTTCACCTTTCCTTTTCTTTCTCATACTATAGTATATCCATACTTCTGCCCCAAAAACAATCCACATTTCGTTATACCACTTATCATAATTTCTTCAATTATTATCACACTATATAGGTATGCTTCCTTTTAATCCGCACTCCTTCTTCCTTGTCATATGATCCGAATGTATATAAACTTTACCCTTGCTTGAATTCTACACTTAACCACACTATAACACTTCCTTTAACTTTATTTATGTTCATATCTTGTCACGTTGTCTACATTTAAGAACTACCCGCAATTTCATCGTGATAACATAGTTCCCAAAAACATATTCTTAACTTGATTATGTTATGTAGTGGAGACTTAGAAAAATTTCACATTTTGATGGTCTTTGAATTCGCATTTTCTTCCATAAGATAGTATGCAACCTTCACTATATAAATAAAAAGGGATCAACACTATAGCTCATGGATCGTAATTTATCCGCACCGGCGAGTTTCGTACTTTTTCGCACAATAGCTTCGAGATGTCCGAAAAAACTTCTATAATTTCTACGAGGTTTCTCGGGGTATATGATAGTGGTTCCCCGTATATAAGCCGACATGGCTGTTGCGGAGGCTGACTATCATGTTGTTTGAAGGGCAACTTGACACATTATTTAGGCTTTTTTATCGCATTGTATGAGGGTTGAATAAAAGCCATTCTTCCATGGTTTATTGACTAGGTCTTGATCATTCCATGACTACTAGGTTCTTCATATACATGACATTAAATACATTTATAAACCAAATATAAATACTAAATATACATCAAGAAGAATTATATTAACCTAAGGTAAAAATTCAAGCCATGAACCCATGAAGAAAGCCCAACAAATATACATTTTATTATCTTTTACTTGTTTAAATAAAATACATACTAAATACCTAGTTACAATTTTCAAATGCTTTTGTCTCCCTCCCTCATCTCCTTTCGTCTATCATTCCATAATCATCTCTCCTATCACTCCCTCTCTCTTTCCACCTCTATTCTCTAATTTATTTATTCATCCCTAACTACTCTTTCCGTCTCCAAATAAATCTCTCTCCCTCCCTCTCTCCTCCTTCTCTCTCTCTCCCTCCTTCCTCTCTCTCCTTGTCTCCTCCACCCATATTTCTCCCCCACTCTCTTCCCCTCCATATCACTCACTCTCCGAAATATGATCCCATTATATTTTATTTAAAATATATAAATTAGAAAAAAACATAATTGGTTGTAAAATATTAAACCTATATTTTGGATCAATTTCATATCAAAGAAAATACAATAATAAAAACTTAGAAGAGTCACATTAGTTAAAATGCACTTATTCTCATTATTTATAATATTATTTATATTATATAAATTATTTGCATATATAAAACTATTCTCATTTTTTATTTATTAAACCACTTTATTTAATCTCTATGAGAATAGTTTTAGTAGTCGTGAGGATGGTGGATTTAGATATAACTCAAAAGTAATTATAATTTGGCTTTTATATTTGATTAAAAAATGTTATAAAATTAAATTGTACAAAGTATTTGTAAAATATTTGATCTTGAAATAAGTTATGGTTTTTGGGCATGTGGGATTGATAAGCCCATGGCCACAGTATTGTAAGAGAATAATTAAAAGCATAGATCCATAACATAATAATCAAAAGCCTGGGGATACCCACAATATTGATAAATCATGATATTATCCCATGGTATCATGATTTTTTTCCCCTCCTCTCCTTCTCCCTTTCTCTATATTTCTCTTTCTCTGGTATTGTTCTATGGCATGTAAAACCTATTTAGAAGTTGACAATATCCATGGTAAATATTGATTATTAAAAATCTTGTTATATTGTAAATATTAATTTTTATGGCCTTATTAATTCAATTTCCTAAATATTGTTATGCAATCATTAATTTAATTTATATTGTAAAATAGATGTTAATTTATAAGTACTATATTTATGTGTTATATATTTCAATGTGATATTTATATTATATTTTCTTTTATCTAAAAACATGTTTGTAATTTTATTAAAAAAAAACAAAATTATAATATAAAAAATTTGAATTTAAAAAATCTTCTCACATCTCGCATCTAATGTCTAACATAACATCTAATATTTAACGCTCACACATCTAGTCATATAACACATCTAACATTTAACGCTCACACATCTAGTCATCTAACGGCTAACATCTCACATCTAACCTCACACATCCAATCTACGCATCTAACATTTAACTCTAACATCTCACATTCCCATATCTAGAGCTGAAATTAAATATTTTACATCTCACATCTAACGCTCACACATCCAATCTACATATCTAACATCTCACATCTCATATCTAGAGTTAAAATTTTAAATGTTTTATTATTTAGATTTGGTTCACTCTACATTTCATGGGAAGTTTTTTTGTATTCAATTATGTCTATAATATAGTCACCGTAACTTTAGTATTTACAAATGGTAAAAAATGTGCTTATAAAATTTTAACTATTTAATCAAGAATCGATTGGAATGAGAAGAAATTCTTGCAACCACCTTCACATTCTTAGTTCGATGGATATCTACTGGAAAAAGGGGTTTTAATAGAAGTTGACACTAGGAAGGATGGGGAGGGTATTAAGTGATTAAGAAGACATTCTTATGGAGGGGATCCAAGATGTAATGACCCATACCTAATTGATAAATAGTATAATCGTTAAAATCATATGTGGATGATCCAATAAAATAATAATATAAATTAATTAAGGAAAATTAATTAATTTATAAACAAACATAAATTAATCACACCCATTTCTAAGTTATAAATAAAAACATTTAATTAAACTAAATTAATTAAGTATTAAACAAACATAATACAAATTGAGCTTTCCATAAATTCATCTCCTCTACGTAAGTAGATGAGGACTCAACAAAAGATATTTAATACACTTAATCCCAAAAACTTATCTAAAACATTAACATATTCCTTAAATGAAGATAAGGTCGCCTTTTAAATGGTAGACCTCATAAATATGATAAAAGATCTTCGAGAGGAAAGGCTGGGAGATGGTTATAAGGGGGAGGATGTGAAGGAGTAAGGGGACACCGGGAGAAGAAAAATTTCTACATTCTGGCTAACAAGGGATTGAAGGATACACAGAGTTCTAAAAGGAGAGTTTCACCGTTCGGATAAGGACGGCGTAAGATCACTCTTCTCGTCTAGGATTGCTCCTAGGATCGGGCCGGGGAGGATTGTTTATTTTGGGCACCGTTCGGCTCACTCACATCACCAAAGATCAACATCATTGGGAGGAGAGCTATCCTCACGCCTCCGAAATTCATCAACAACATTCCAGGTATTTCTTTTAAGCACATATTTGTTTCTCCATTTACATTACCGCAAATACCATTGGAAATACAACACTCGAATATCTTTTCTCGCAATTAAACTAATCATGGTGTGAACTCCACTCGTGTATGTATTTCTTTTATTGGGGATTTTAGATAGCTCCAGAAGGTAGATTACATGCTCAATGATACACTCGGGAAGAAATCAAAAGAATATCTACATTCATAAAAATAATGCCAAAAGTTCCACCGCAAGTACATACATCATTAAATTGACTTAGAAATATTCAAAACCCTTCGGAATTAGATCGTAAAACAACCTTTCCCTCCTCACTTAATCAGCAATATTCTTAGTCAATGAGTGCACCATCTCAGTCCATGATTGTGTTTGGGGATCTTACATTTGGTATCGCAGAATTCGTTCAAAACCTTTCGACCTAGTAGGCCCCGAAACTTCTCGCGAACCTAGCCTATAGCAGAATAATTAGCATACCGATTGCTGTGACATTGAAACATATCACAAAGTCAAAATCCCGAAACATATCTAGTTTCCACCGAAATCCGTAAAACATGTTAGCCGTGGCCGCGATAATATTTTAACGTAGCATGATATATGCTCTAAGATGTCAAAGAAAATTAGTGCCGTGCACAGTGAAAACAAAAAATCCATCAATGCATACTTATCAATGAAGATTATGCTAGCTAAGTGAGGTGGAACCAAAAGAATGCATCTTATCAAAGTACGTAATGCAAGATTAATCGATTAATCATTATATTTTTCAACAACAGTGCGTACCAATTACCTTCGAATAACTTTATGAAACAACAAGTAACATTTTAGACTTTCGACACCTGCCTCCACCCCCAAATATACTCCAGACCGAGTAAAATAAAGCCTCTGTTGTAGCTAAAAGAATGTGATTGTAGTGATTTCCAACCACCAAACTTTAACACATTAAAAGAGTTAAGATTCCCTTTTGTCGTGCACCCGGGTCCTTCTCCCATTTCGGCCGGTGTGTGCGCTGGGATTGTCGATGGGCTTCTTCGATGGTTTGCGAGATTCCTCTCCGTATACATGTATAAGGATGATCCAAAAATATTATGTGCTCCGAAAACTAGTTTGAAGCTTCCTTTCGCAAAATGAAACAGCTTCAGGATGACTTCCACTTGGCATGTTGATACGTAAAATCATTCAAAACTCAATTGATTATCAAACAAAAGGAATAGTTGAACGTATAATTACTAAATGGAGGTTTCTCCAAGGCATGGAAAGGGAGGCATATGAATGTTAAAGCATTATCAAGAATTAAAGAGCATAATTTCAAACAATGTTAACGTAATGCATGATAGTACGAGAAGATCGCGCCCCGTACGTCTCTAGAGCATGGATATGTAGCGATCCCGCGAATTTCAAAGCTAAGGAAACTTCACACAAAAAAACCCGAGATTGAGAAATATATGTAATCAATCCGCTAGAAAAGACACGAACGTTAAATTTAAAGAGTGGAGTTCGTAAATGTCATACTTAATAAAATCTCTCGTTATGGATGTGAAAGTGACGTCTCGTTTTTTTTACATGATCTCCGTCGTCAAAAGATTTCGAGGGCAAGGTGGAGCCACAAATGAAATCTCTCACAAGACGACACGGATTTATTTTGTCGTATAAAAAACATCCGTTTAGTTAAACTCTCACATGACAACCTTGTGTGATTGAGCCAACGCCCTTTCTGACTAGAGCTCTTTTCTAAGAAAAATTAAAAATAAAATCGTATAAAAATTTGGTGGAAATACAAACTACAATCCACATTATTCAAATGTTAAATCCGGGTAAATCCACTATTCGCATTTGAAATAATAGTAAGGTCGAAGGTTAAATTATATGCCGTATGTAAAAAAAATAAAAATAAAAAAAAATAAAAATAATATATGCCCCACGTTTAAATAATAACATGGTTCTAGTAAATTTAGGTTTAAATACGCTCAAAAAAATAAATTAGGTGTTAGTTTGTTGAGGCCCTAGGTTCAATCCCGCGGAATTCTAATGCGTAAGCCATCCGACTCCAACCCGCCCGGCATATTAACATGATAGTGTTTAATGAGAACTTTAGCGAAAGCCATGAACTTTCCGCCCGGAAGAAATCGTCCGTTCGCCAAGCCGATCAAACCATCGCTACGTGGAAATAACGAATGTGAAATAAATTCACAAGCACAGTCAACGGATTTTATATTTATATACACAAAACCTATCCCGTCCATGTGCATCATTTATTTCAAAAAAAATATAATAATAAACCGTCATATAAATAATCATAAAAATCGTGTGTTTAAAGGAGGTCGGTCCGAGTTATATCTCATATAATTTAAATTTTGTTCTCATTTTGTTTAAATAGGGTTTTTTTTTGGTTTAATATATATTATGGTTGCCACTTCAAAACGAATTATATGGTGGCTACTACAAATATTAACCCAAAGTCAATTACAAAGTGGAACATTACCAAATTCCGAGGCATATGAAACATTCGGTTTAATACATTGTCAGGCGTATTAACAAGATTTGGAGCGCATACTTTAATGCAAAGTTTTAAAGTCGAATTGCTGGAACATTACCAAATTCCGAGGCATATGAAACATTCGGTTTAATACATTGGTTGGCGTATTAACAAGATTTGGAGCGCATATTTAAATGCAAAGTTTTATGTTGCAAAATCATTACAATGGAGGGGCTGAGACGGATTCAACCACGTGATCTCCCCAAATTACCCAAGAGCTTTACCACGAGCTGCCATGACCCTAATTTTGTTTAAATACGTATTATGGGTTAAAATATATATCATGCGGTTTGAAATATATATATATATATATATATTGGTTAAACATATATATAGTATATATAAATTATGTCTATATAAAATTAATGCCGTATGTATTATGTAATAAACCTCCACCATATGTTAAAAATAATAATAATAATAATAATAATAATAATAATAATAATAAAGTATGTAACGATTTTAAGGGTTTATAAGAAATCGATTTAAATAAAATAAAAATATATATAAATTATAACATAAATTAAATATATCACATATCGTAGGAATGGTGAATTTGGGTATGAGCACATAATTTCGGATAAATTAATAATATTTATCCCCACATATTATATTATAAAAATCCGCATATACTAAACAAATCTGTCCGAATATGATAGGGAAAATTAAAGTTTAAAATGCTTTCACGTTAAAAAGGGGGGGATAATAAAGGTATTTTGTTATATGCATAATAATTATTTATCCAACGTGTGGAATCCAACTAAAATAAAAGTTGATTAGCACTATTTATAAATTAAATTAGAGTTTATTCCATTAAAAATAATTAAAATTTTAGTCTCATATTTTTTGTTACGCGTATGGGGAGAATCAGCGGCGGGAAAAGAGAATCAATATTCCCAAGTGTTAGTTAGTCATGAGTCGCCGAAATCAATAAATCCCTTTCTATCACTCGCATCCCGGACTAAAACAATTCCTACAGACTAACACTTTGATCTAGAAAACCTTTGCATTCCACTCAGATTTAGTATATATATTAATTCGCATAGGACAAGGAGGTCGCACTTACCACCCTCCTTGACCTCTAAGACGTAAGACTCCGTCACAGTAAAATATCAAAGAACTATACCCGTATGCCGCCTCTAATCTCAGGAAAATTATATTTTGTCGGGCCTGAAAAATTTATCCACTCCTCATGAATTTATTATTATGCATTTAAGGAAATTACCATGTTGGAACACGTACCAAAGGCGGCAACGCGAAATGCGTTGTCGCCACCTCCACCTTCACCCATCGCCTTCACCACCATCAATCGCCCCCGGCCACCCGTCGCTCCGCCCGATCTTACTACCGTAATGAGCTCATTAGAGGCCATTATGGAAACCTTGAAAGGGTCGTAGGCCCACCGGAACAAGGAGGAGCGAAGTCGCCGCAGGAAAGACACTTAGAACGGCCAAAAGATTTTGATGACAAACCCTACAAGGAAGATATCTCACTCGTGAAATGCAAAATATTAAACTCCCGAATTTCTGTGAGGATCTAGGTGGGAGAGCATGCCGAAGCATGTATTAAAGTGATGATCCGATGCTTTGCATTAAGAGAATATTCTTCAACTTCTAAAACGAAGATCGTTGTATTCCAACTCCTGTGAATGCTCGATTTGGGTGGGGGAATATGTAAAACAAATAAGACCGTACATCGGACACCGTTCTTTGGGAATTGTTTAAGGACTGGCTTCTGGCGAAATAATCACGCCTTTCTTCAAGAAAGAAGAGGGAGCCTTCCATACTCTAACCCAAGGGAGTAAACCGTGAAGAATATGAGACAAAAGTCTGAACTTTGTGAAGTATGTTCCTATCTATATTGACGATGAACGCCAGCCGAGCGTTTCATATTTGGGTTAAATCCTCGGATCATAGCCATGGTAAGAATGTGGAAGCCACCCACAAGGGCGGAGGCAAAGTGGAATGTGCTCGTTATGCGAAGAGCATTTGGGAATTGGAAAGGATTTCAGCTACCAATCTATACTGTGAGGCATTTACAGGAAAGACTCCCCGAAATTTCTTCCAAGGGAAATAACTCGAGACCACCTCCTTATGGTAACAGTTTACTCCCAAGAGGAGCGGGAGCAGGAGCTCCCTGTGGACTATAAACGCAATAACTTCCGGTCTTCAAACAATGTGCTGCATGGAGGTCTCGTGGAATGGGTAATCGAGGAAGGAATGGGAGAGGAAGCAACACAAGGGGAGTAGTTCTTGGTCGGGGATTTCTCAAGAAAATGAAAGAGGACCAACCCGAGTGGACTTTGGGGATGTGGAGGACCCCATCTTCATCGGGATTGTCCGAGAACTCACGGCGAACAGAAAAGAACCGAGAACTCAAGGCGAACAAGAAAGAAATGCCATCTAGATGCTCAAAGAGATCACGTAATCCATGTCAGCTGGCTAATAACAAACTAAGCAAACGCATCAATCCACTAAGAGGGATCTTCAAAATGTGTACAATCAACGGGAATAAAACTCAAAATCTGTCGATAATCGGAGCTAATTGACAGTTTTATTTCATCTTATGCATCGAACAAATGTGGGTCAAGTACTCGCAAACAAAACGATTTTAGATGTGAGAAATGGCTTCGTGAGACCTTCAATCGGTAGAATTATGTGTGGAATATTGAAATGGAGTTCTAGGAGTCTGTTGACCAAACTAAAAGTTTATGTCACAAATTTGTACTTACGACCTAGTGATAGAAATGGATTGGTTAGAATCTCATCGTAGCATGGGTAGATTGTCTGGAAAAACAACATTTTGCGTAAATGATAAGGGTATAGACAGCCCAAATTCAAGGTATTAAGGAGAAATGTATCCTACGTTTCTCATCTCAAATATGTGAAGGAAGGTGTTTGAGGAAGGCTGTCAAGTATATGGCTGCTCTAAATGGTGAGCAAAGAAAAAGGGCCTCTTAGATCAATATCCGATTCTAGTAGAATTTCTAGGTGTTTTTCCAAAGGAACTACCTGGATCACCTCCTAGGAGAGAGCTAGACCTCACATTGACTAAAAACTGGCACTGTAATCCCATTATAAAGCTCCTTACCGAATGACCGGCCTCGAACTTCAAGGAGTCATAAACAGCGAAAAGAATCGTTAGATGTAGGGCACATTCGACCCAAGAGTACATGGGGTGCTCCAAAGAATCTTCGTAAAAAAGAAAGATGGTTCATTGACACACTATGTGTGGACTATCAAGATTTGAACCCAGCTACCAGAAAGAATAGTATCCGATGCCTTCATTACCTAATCTTTTGATCAAATGAAAGGTGCTACGCATTTTCAAAGATCGATCCGCGATCAAAGTTATCATCAACTCGGAAGATGTTTAGAGTGATGTTTCTAAGACCGATTCAACTCGCTGCATTATGAATTCATTGTGGTGCCATTTAATAATTACCGCACCTTACTTTCATTAACCTTATGAATAGCGTTTCTCCGCAAATATCTTGACAATTGAAGCAGCTTCTTGACGATATCCTCATTTACTTATGAATGAAAAGGAGAATGAAGAGCACCTTGATAGTGTTATCTTGTCCCGCAGAGCACAAGTTATATGGAAAATTATCTGAAATGTACTTTCTTCCAGAAGAAATCCATTACTTAGGTCATATCATATCGGGGCATAACTTCAGATCCCGAAAGGTAAATACACCGGGGAGGAAGGACATCCCTTGAATGCACAGTTTTCGGTTTTGGCGGGTTTATATGTTACTACCGAAGGTTTGTGGAAGGATTCTCCAAGATTGTGGAAACTACCGCAAACCTTTCCGCAAGGGTGTTAAATATGAGTGGATCCAGGAGTGTGATAAAGCTTTTTCGAACTTAAACGATTATTGACTAGTGCACCGATTTGCATGGTACCTGACATGGATAAAGATTTTATCGTGTGTACCGACGCATCTAAACAAGGGTTAGGTGCGTTTAATGCATGGGTTGAGGCGTAATAGCATATGTTTTGAGAAAATTAAAAACTCATGAAGAACTTTATGCGATGCATGATTTGAGCAATGCGTGGTCTTAGCTTTAAAGATGTGGAGACATTACTTGGTGGGAGAAACTTCGTGCTTAAAAGCATCACCAAAGTTTGCGCATTTATTCACCCAGAGAGACTTGAATGCAAGATAAAGACGATGGAGTGAACTCCTAAGCGAATATGATTTTTCCATTTCATATATAAAAAGAAAGGAAATGTGGTAGCAGATGCTCATGTAAGACCCCAAAACATTCTCCGTTGTACCTATCAAGGTGAACTTGAGAAATCAAGGGTTGAACATCTGGTAAGAGACAGCTTGGTACTTGGAAAGTAAGGTCAGCTCGAAAGCGACCACTTGAAGGAACCTAAATTCGATGGGTATGATTTAGAGGAGGACGGAATTTACGATTTCACTAAGGATGTTTATACCGTATAGTGGGGATCTCGGAAACACCATCTTGAAGGAAGCACACCGAGCCGTATATCGTGCACATCCGGGGGTAAAGAAGATAAGCGCCGACACGAAGAGACTCTTCTTCCTGTCGCATGAAAAACGACATTGTCAAATTTGTTGCTGTGATGCCCGGAATAAGCCGCAGTAAAGCCATCATCGCCAACGCAGGTCTCTTACAACCTCATGACATCCTTAAGGGACTAAATGGGAGATAATTTCTATGGATTTTACTCTGGGTCAGCTTCTTACGCAACAAAAGTATAATGCCATTCTCAAGTTGTAGTGGATATGCTAACAAAAAGCGCCCATTTCATCCCAAGAAGAGATACTTATGAAGCAGATGATGTAGCTAGGGTATTCATAAAATGAAATCATCAGATTTCATGGAGTACCCAAGAAAATTATATCCGATGAGATCCCCGATTCACATCAAGGTTCCGGGAATTGTGCGCCACTTGGGAACCCAAGAATTTGAGTAATCGCCTATCACCCGAGACCGATAGACGTACGGTAGTGGTAAATCAAGTACTCGAGGATATGCTAAGGATGTATGTTATGGACCATCAATACGCTGAAGTACTTACCCTTGGTAGAATTCACTTACAACAATAGCTATCAGCAGTTCTAAGAGGGGATGCCGCTTTCATTTGAAGCTTTGTACCGAAGACCTGCGTAACGTCGTTGAGTTGGGACAAAGCTAGAAGACCGAATAATCGTCGGACCCGACTTGATTCAAGAAATGGAGGACGGTAAAACTGATTAGAAAATGGTTAAAAGAGGTCAGATAGACAAAAAGTTATGAGGACACTCGCCAGACGTATAGAAGCTATGTGGTAGGAGACCAAAGCCTTTCATCCGACCGTACCCACAGCAATCTATCCGGCTTTGGAAGGGGGACAAATTATCCCCCCTGCCATGTGAACTGCTGAGGTCCTAGAAAAGTTGACCCGTCGCTATCGTCTTGCACCGCCACCCCACTCGCACAAAATTCATAATGTATTTCACGTATCTACCTTACGACATTATATTGCTTCGATAAATCGCATAACCTTCAATGGAAGGAACTTGTGTATGTGACTAGGGAACCCCAACGGGTCGAACCATTACGTATTCCCGGAACGAGGGTTCGACAGCCTCAGAACCGCCGAATAGACCAAGTAAAAGTCCATGGGACAAGTATAGTCCTCGGATCAACGACTTGGGAGTGATGCTGAGACTTTGCCGTAGTTACCCCCGCCTTATGCTAAATTTTGAGGATCAAAAATTTTATGTATATAATCGCTCTATTTTGATACTTGACATTTCGAATCTATGTAAAGATGCGTTTACCTTGTCGGTACATGGATACCCATAAGTCTAGAATGCTACTTCACTTTATCGACAGATATATACGTTTTGTTTAAGATTCCACTGGGTGTATTGGACACCGATATGTAATATGTGCTATTTAAATTAACATTTGCAAGAATAGGAAAAATGAAATATATTGATATATAATCTGACAAGGGTAAAGCAATGCATCATAAATAGAACATGTGTGAACTAAACAAAGTTGTCTCGAAATGAGAAATTTTATGGGACATATTGATACCTATGTAAACAAATTTTCTTTATAGGATTTTCGATTATCATAGATCTCAAAATATTTTGAATATGTAAAGGTTGTTATATGGGTAACAATTGGTTATGAACAATATAGATGCATATGCCGTAATATGTGTACAAGTGTTTACATTACAGACAGGTACTTCAGCTGATTGCCTTCGCGAACACAGTTACCGAAACAATAGACGTGGATGACTGCATCCTTAACGTTGAGAGACTCCATGTGATTCCATGATAGGGTGTCAATTCCTGTCTACCTGGGAGGGGTGGAGGTGTTGCTCATCGTTTATCCTCCAATACTCTGAGTCATGGGAGGATCAGGCGAGTCACGCTCCCTGACAAACCTGTGATGATGATCGGCGTATGCTCATGTCGTGTCGATATAATCCACGTTGATATCCTTATGGTCTATGAATGGATCAAGAACCTGATGCCATGTCATATTCCCGTAGAGGACGGATCTGGCGGGAATGGAAGATTAGGAAGGATGTAGGTGGTTATAGAATAAGTTCCAGAGGCGGCTGAGATGCAGTTACAAATAAATATAAAAAAAAAAGAAACATGCATATACAAACGAAATTCAATCTTAAAAAATACAAACCTTCTCACTTGTGCCCTAATCTCTAAAAACATAATTATCAATATAAGTATATGAAGCCCTACCTCTGTGGACAAAGTTTTCTTAAGGGAGGAAGTATGTAATGACCCATACCTAATTGATAAATAGTATAATCGTTAAAATTATATGTGGATGATTCAATAAAATAATAATATAAATTAATTAAGGAAAATTAATTAATTTATAAACAAACATAAAGTCATCACACCCATTTCTAACTTATAAATAAAAAACATTTAATTAAACCAAATTAATTAAGTATTAAACAAACATAACACAAATTTAGCTTCCATAAAGTCATCTCCTCTACGTAAGTAGATGAGATAGACCTCAACAAAGATATTTAATACACTTAATCCAAAACTTATCTCAAACATTAAATATACCCTTAAATGAAGATAAGGTTGCCTTAAATGGTATGACCACAAATATGATAAAAGATCTTCGGGAGGAAAGGCGGTGGGGAGATGGTTATAAGGGGGGAGGAGGGGAATATAAGGGGACTACTGGGAGAAGAAAAAAAAATTTCACATTCCGCTAACAAGGGATCAAGGATACGCAGTTCTAAAAGGGAGAGTTTCACCATTCTGGGATTCTCGGGCACGGGGGCGTAAGATCACTTTCCGGGTCTAGGATTGCTCCTAGATCGGCCGGGAGGATTGTTGTTTTGGGTGACCCGGTTTCGTTCACCACACGCATCAACATCATCGGGGGAGGAGAGCTATCCTCACAAATTTCGATTCATCAACAACGTTCTGTATTTCTTTTAAGCCATATTTGTTTCTCCATTTAATATTACCGCAAATTTTCATTAAAATACAACACGTCGAATATCTTTTCTCTCGCAATTAAATTGAATCTCGTGTGTGTGGAATCTTAATTCTGTATGTATTTTTTATTGCATTTTAGATAGCTCCAGGAAGGTAGATTACATGCTCAATGATACACCGGAATAACTAAAAGAATATCTACATTCATAAAAATAATGCCAAAAGCTCCACCCAATAAAAGACATACATCACAATTGACTTAGAAATATTCACGTACTCTTCTGAATTAGATCGTAAAACAACCTTTTCCCTCTGCCTTTAATCAAGAATATTCTCAACAATGAGTGCACCATCTCAGCCCATGATTGTGTTTGGGGATCTTACACAAGAATCGGGCTCTTTACTTAGGAAAAAAAGGTTTTTGTATAGAAGTTGAGAGAAGGAAAGATGGGGAGGGTATTAAGATTAAGAAGTCATATCTGTGATAGAAAATCAACACCGGATTTTATATAGAAGTGGAGAGAAGGAAAGATGGGGAGGGTATTAAGTGATTAAGAATACATTCTTATGGAGATGATCCAAAATTTACCTCCTATACTAGACTCATATCTAAATCATGCAAATGTGGGAATACAAATCCCTGGCCGATAAAGTATGATATTTTTGTTCTGCTCAAAATTATTTAATTTGACATTTCACAAACAGGATTGGAATTTCAAAACTAAGGGTTTTGAGAAGTGTTCATTTTTAATAGTTTCAATCGGGAATTTCAAAACTAAGGGTTTTGAAAAGTGTTCATTTTTATTAGTTTCAATCTAAAAGTGCAGATTCAGAAGGAATTTTCACTCTCTTTTGGGATGGTAGAATTTACTTGTTAAAATCTGTTACATTAATCACTAAAGGTTTTAATGAACCGGGGAAACATATGCAAGTGGATTTGTGTATGATCTACCCTAAATAATTGAGTTTTCTGTCCAAAGAAAAAGACGGCAAGCATATCACATTGGCTCGCAAATCGTGGAGACATTCGAGTCAGACAAGAAGCAAGGAGGTGCACACGAGAGGGAAGCATGTACGCCGCCATGACGTGCACACGAGAGGGAAGTTGATGTGATGTACGCTAGAGCTAAGCTATGGATGGACTGAAGGTTAGTCGAGCATAAAGGATGGGTTGAAATTGTTCTCTCGGTGAAATAATGCATGGGTATAGGCACAAAACTAAGATTTGTTGTATTAATTTTTTTATAAAGAAAGCAGATGAATGTTGTATGCATAAAAGATTAGATTAAATATTATTTTGGGAAGGATTGCATGGTAAAGGGTTGCTAATCGTGATAATATTTTAGAGAACGAAGAACTAAAAGATTATTTTCTAAAAACCGTTTATGAAATTTTGTAAAAATAATAATAATTATTATGTTAAAAAAACTGCTTATGAAATTTTGTAAAAATAATAATAATTATGGTGTTAATTTATTAAAAAAGAAAACAAATATTGCATCCATGAAATGAATAGTTATTATGATTAGATTTTTTTTTTTTCAAAAAGAATAACTATATCTAGTAAAATAATAATAATTATGATGTTAATTTATTCAGAAAAAGAAACAAATATTGTATCCATGAAATGAATAATTATTATGATTATACTCTTTTGTTGAAAAAAATAACCAACTGCATGTATGAAAGAATAACTAATTTTCTTTTTATGTTCTTGGAAAAGAAATATATGCTTTTATGCAAAAGAAATAGCTAGTATGCATTAGATTTTTTTTTTTAAAGTTTGTAAGAATTGGTATGTAAAAAGATTAGATAAACTTGATTTTTCTTTAACTAAGTTTTTTTTTTTTTTGTGTGTGCCAGCATCTTTGTCAAATTCTTGGAGAGCCATTATGAATTTTGTGAAAAAGAATTAAATCATGTAACTAAAAATAACTATATACAAAAGATTAAGATTGTGGTAAATATCTTTATGCACAATATACTATACGATAGAAAAGAACAAGAATATTTATGCATAGAGACTTTAATTGTTATACTAACTTCCTTTGGAAAAAAATTATGCATTCATGATATTATAGAAGTACTAGTGAAGTATATTTATTGAGAAAATTAAATGTGACTATTTATGATATAATAACTATTTTGTTATTTTATTTTTGAATAAGATCATGTATATGCAATTGTAAGATTTGTATTAGCTTTAGTATGGAAAGAATATACATTTGCATTGTGTTAGCTTACATTGGAAAACATTCTTTGAGAAAAGAAGATGAATTTATATGCACACAAATAATGCTAATGTGTTGGTTATATATATATGTGTGTGTGTGTAATGTTGGTATAATCTTTCGAAAATAATACATGTATTTGTTTTGTTTTATTGTATTAGTTTTAAGCGTAGAATAAAAACACGTTTTTACATGTAATTATTTTGCTAGATTTTCTAGAAAAGGAAACATGTATTCTTATGCTCTATTGTATTAATAATTATTTTGGAAAGTATATGCATTTGCATGCATAGGAACAACAATTGTTGTGTTAGCCTTATTTACGTATTTTAATTCCCCAAAGCAATAGCTAAAGTAATAGTTGATAAACTTTATGTAATTTGCATGCATAATAACTCATGTATTAGTTTCCTTAAAAGGAATATTTTTCCTTAAAATGAATGTTTGTCCTCTCCGGGATGCTTGTAGTGATTTGTCTCGTAAGAATAGTGTGTCTGTAGGGAGGGTAATAATAGTTAATGTGGTATGTGATTTGTCTTACAAGAATGTGTACTTCGTGTGGAGAGTACAATAGTTAATGTGGTATTAATTTATAGACATATTTCGATGGTTATATGCTTATAACTAATGCATATGCAGCCTTGTTTGTCAATACATAATCCTGGGATTGGGTGAAATGTAAAATAATGTAAATAGAAAATAAGTAGACCTAAAATATGAAGAGACACTCTGAGATGAATCCCAAGAATCTCTCCCTCAATGTATATATTTATGTTCACCCTTAATGCAAACACAATTCAACTTGTGGAATAACCTCCTAAGTCTTAGACATAGTATAAGAGCCAACTCCATTTTTAGTTTTTATATATAATTTATTACTTTATAAATTCATATACATATATATAATTATATAAATTTAAATTAAATTATTTTATATTTTAGAGAAAAAAAAATTTCCGAGCTTGAAGTAGCAATATCCAAAAAAATTAAAAAATTATTAATCATATTCAAATGATTAATGATAATTGTATTTTGTTACCACCAATCATAATAAGCATCAAAACACTTAGTCCCATTCTTACCATAAAGATTTTTTGATCTTTTTCTTAACAAGTCTTATAAATAAACAACAAGGTAATGCCTTTTCCACTTGAAAAACTTCTAGTTATTGAGTCAAAATATCATTTTTAAGAAAATCATATTTTGATCTTGAATTTTAACATCAATATAAGTAAAAGCCTAAAATGATGGGGTATTGATTCTATTTTCTTAAATAGTGTATTATAAGCTAGCCATAGCGTCTCCAAAGCATTTATATTAAAATGGATTAAAATGCCTTGAGTTATTGCCTTGAGAGATAGATATATAACAAATATTATATATTGTCCCTAGACCAAAACATTTTCAAGACCATAAGTCTTGTTAATATCCCACCATACCTGGCAAGTAAAAGGACATAATATTGCAAGATGTAAGATGGTTCATTCAATAATTTTTATATCAAGTTCAGCAATCAGGTTCATGTACCTATCTCGCGTTGTAAAGTAGTTCCCAAATCTATAGTCCATTACTCAAGGAAGCTAGATCCGTATGACAGAATTTTCTTTTTGGGAGCTCTTTATCCCCTGATTTTGGACCACTAAGATCTTGAGTCGTTCGTTTTCCAAATGCTATCTCTTTCTGAAGTAGTTCCCAAATCAACAGTCCATTACTCCAGGGAAGCTACATGTGCATGATAGACTTTTTGGGAGCTCTTTATCTCCCAATTTTAGACCATTAAGAATTTGAGTCGTTTCTTTTCTCAAAATGCATAGCAATATAACCGAAACAAGTTGTATAGTACCCAGTTTCTTAATAGATTAGCCCAAATAATACACTTTGTACTTAGTACGAATATGGTCCATTTTCAAATCCAAATATAAATTCTATAAATTTGAAAAATATTCTTGATGGCCGAAAGTTCTAGCTAACAACCATTCTTAATGCCATATATATTTAGATTCTTAATGCTATATATATTTAGAATCATGATCAGCTATACCTTTAAATATGAATTCTATAAATTTGAAAATGTCCTTCTATGGCCCAATGTTCTAGTTAACAACCATTCTTAATGCCATATATATCTAGAATCTTAATCAACTATTTGATTTAAGATAATAGATTGATAATAGATCTTTGATCGTGTAAAATTTGAATCATCTTTTCGAATAAGGTTAACATTCCTTAGCCTAATATGATATCAACTCCTTATAAGAATAATCCTTCCATTATAAATATCGGGGAAGAATAAAACTATGAATTTCTAATTATTAGATACATTTTTAGCAACTTCATATCACTTCTAATCTAATCTAAGAGCAATCTATAATGATAGATTTCTCTTTATTATTTAATATGTTTGAGGCCTCAATACCCTTCATTTCTTGGTGGAGTTTAGGGTTTACTCATTTAAACAAGATCACAACCTCCTTGATATGAGTTCCCTTTCTAAAGGAATTTAAAATATGTTGTCCTTAATTCTAAAGAAACCCTTTGGGAATGTGCACTAAACAATCTCAATAGAGGAAATTGCTTATATTATAGCATTGAGTAGAAAGTAAATATCCAAGATAACCACTTATTACACCATAAGTGCACTTTTTTTCTTTTTTAAATAAACTAATGTCAACTATGTTTGCTATCACCATTTGATCTATAATGAAGCTAAATTATTTGAGGAAATGTTTAAGGCAAGTGTTTAAAATTTGATTTAGATGCTCGCATTAAATACTTAGCTTCATTCTAAAACGAAATTTTGATAACAAATATGGCTGCATAGCTTTCTGCCTATGTTGACCTGTTCATTAGTTTTACTCAAGTTGACCTAGTTATACACTTAGGCTGAATTCCTTGGTTGGCGTGGATTTACTATGTTTAATAGGTTTACCTAGGTTTACTAGGTTTAGAAATCTAACCTAGGTTAATGCATGGTTTAATATGTTTAGGTTTACGTTAGGTCTCATAAGCTAACTAGGTTTGCTAGATTTATTAGACCTAGGCTCAAGGTTAAGTTGACCAATGTTTACAAAGTGTACTAGGTTAATTAGGTTAACTAGATTTACTAGGTTCACCTATGTTTATTAGGTGGACCTAAGTTTACTAGATTTACTAGTTTGACCTAGGACCCATTATGCTTGCCTAGTATTGACCTACCTATTAGGTTGACCTAAATGTCAGATTGACCTACTTTTATACGTCACTAAATTGACCTAGGTTCATTAGGTTTTTAGTAGTTTTACTTTGATATGGCCATAAGATTTACTAAGTTAACTTATGTTTACTAGGTCAATTATAGCTAAATAAAATTAATAACCATTTATTGACTAACTATTCAACCATACACTAGGTTAAAATAAGTTTGTTAGGTTTATTATGTCAACCATAGTCAACTATGGTCATCATGGTTAACAATCGTAAACCTCGATCAACTATTCAACCATAGTACACTAGGTTAAGCGAAGTTTACTAGGTTTTCTATGTCAACCATAGTAAACTATGGTCATCTCAAGCTAACCATCATAAACCTTGCCATCGTTGGTAACCAAACTAAGCTTATTAGGATTGACCTACTTTTATTGTGTTGACTAAGTTGCCCCAGGTTCATTAGCTTTACCACGTCGACTTAGAATTATAAGACCCACTAGGGTAACTTATGTTTCCTTTGTGTCAATTATAGTTAACAATGGACAAACACGATGAACTATTCAACCATAGTACACTAGTTAACTTCAAGTTTATTAGTTTTACTATGTCAATCATAGTCAAATCATGGTCATCATAGTGAACCATCATAAACGTTGGTTGATTGTTGGCAACCATGGTAAACAATGATCAAAAAACTAAGAAAACCAAGATGAAACATAGTCAACCATAATCTATTAGGGTGGAATAATGGAGCTGTTATAGGCCTAGTTTGTGTGAAAAATTGGCCAGCTCTTATCAAGCCATTTTATATATCGATCGAGTCTTTTTAAGTGCTTGATGGAGCTCCTAGAAACATTAAAAGAGTAGCTAGATCAAGCCATTAAAAATAACTCGATCCATCTCATGTGTAACCCTAGGTTAGGAGCTCCATCAAGCCCCGTGTTAGGATATTTGATCGAGCCCTGGTCCATCAAGCCTCAAAGCTAGAAAATTTAAAATTTATGTAAATGATTGATATCAAAACCTTAAAAGTTTAATATTAGAAAGCTATAAAAATAAAAAATAAAAAAAAAAAAAATATTAATTACATTTCAATAGGTAATTCAATGCATGGATTAATTTTCATTGCATTTCTAGTTTTCGAGGTATAAATTTGAAAAAGATTATATTCCACTTGCAATTGAAATCGTAATATATATATATATATATATATATATATATATATATATATATATATATATATATATATATATATATATATATATATATATATATATATTTGTTGAGAAAAGGAATGAGTGGACTAATAGTTATCTTAGTTGTAATAGTCGTAGTTATAATTAATATACTTGTAATGGATGCACCGTAAAATATGATTGTAGTCAATATAGAAATTTTACTCTAACTTAGGTTTAATATATATATATATATATATGTGGAAATCATAAATTTTAAAATATTATTTGACTAATTTCAATTTGAGTCATTATTTAAATGTACAAAATTTAGTTTAGTTTAGTTTAGTTTTTTATTTGTTTATTATAATTTATTTTTTTCATTGAAAAATTCTACACAAAAAATTTATAAAATAATTAACTATAAAAGTATGTTATATTTTAAATGAAACAAATAAATAAATTATTATTTTTAGAACTTCAAAATTCCAAACAAAAAAAATTAAACTACAAATTTGAATGTTAAACACTGTTTGGAGCGTTCTATGTGGTTTTAAGCTCTTTGATCGCCCCTTTGAGGGTAGAAAAAAACTAGCTGAGTTTTAGTCATATTTTTAGATTTTTTTTTGCAACACTATTTTGTATCCTAGGGAATTCAAGTAAAATTTGTCTTTAATTGACAAAGTTGATAATGTTAGATTCAGAATGAACCCTCTATCTAATGACATATGAATATGAAATTTGAAATTCATATGATATTTTTTTATCTATTTTCTTTAAACATAATGGTTGAAGTTTTTTTTGAACCGATTTTAAAGAGGTTAAATAAAAAATCAATATCATAAAATATACGCAACTAATTTTTTTAAAATACCACTATCTCCTTTTAGGAGTCGTTTTCAAAAGGGCACTTCTTTAGTTTTCAAAATGCAATTGAAATATTACTTCGTCAACTTTCTAAAAATAATTTAAAAATATAATTTTTTAATAAAAAAATAAATTTTTAATATAAAAAATTTAGCTCTCTCCATGTAGATTCATATATATATATATATATATATATATATATATATATATATATATATATATATATATATATATATATATATTTTTTTTTTTTTTAATTACACATTTTATATTAACTTATTTCAATTCTCAACACACGCATGCCTCTTAAAATGGGTGAAAATTGCCATAAGGATAAACATTTCATTTATTGCAAAATTAACATTTTATAAATCACTAAATATTTTTGCAAAAAATATCATTAGGACAACAACATAATTATGCACAATTTGCCTTTTTTATCATAATCAAATTCACATTGCTTATAAGTGAATTTTGAGTGCTTCAATTTTTTAAAATAAGAAACTTAAAATTTGGTCAAAAAAAATATAATCCATCTTCATATCACCCATTATAATCAACTATAATTAAATGTAAAAACTCTAATTATCCATAATTAATTACATATTAACCATTCCAAACCATAACAGCTATCATAATAATAATCAATTAATCCTACCCACTCCATGCAATTCTCATGGTCCATTACTATCCATGGTATTCTAATATAATACCAATGTAAACCATACCCTCTCAGTTTTTCGATTCATAAACAAGATATATCTCATCTACACTCCCAGCATGTGGATGCGCCAGTTATCTTCCATTACTGGAGAAAATTGAACCCACCATCTTCCCACGTTCTGATCGAGGTACGTTTGTGACACTGCCATTAGGATACATCTGTGAACCTGTCAACAAGTATGAGGACAACACTAGGGCACAATCTGCATGTTTTGTAAATAATTGACCAGAAAAACTAAAATCCAGCCGATCCTCAATAAATATGCACCAGCTCCACTAAGATCTGTCATTGAAAAAAATCAATCATGAATAGAATTTTCCTGACAGGAGATGCCACCGATTAACAGATTATATTCTTGCTTGGATTGTGCTATCCCGGTGATATTGACTGATATTTTCTATCACGAGTTATTCTGGAACAAAATAAATTTATCTATACAAAGTCACTCAACTCCTACGTGTTTCCATTCAAGTCAGGATCAAATTTTTTGAACTTTTACAATATATCATTCAGTCCCATGTTGGTTGCATCCATCCATATGAGCACGTTTTTGAATGGTTATTAACATATTATTCGGTTAGTAGAGGAAATAGAATATAGTTTGTTTTTTTTTCATTTATTTATTTATATTCAATTTTTAAGAAATAGTTTTGGTGTTTTTTGTGAAAACTATAAAGATATGCATTAAAAAAACATTGAGATTAAGACATTTGCTTTTTTATATATTTCAAATGTGATTATGATAAATATATAATTTAGCAAGTTAGTGTTAAACTAATAATTCTGAAAAAAGAGAACAAGTGTTTAGAAAAAATGAAAAAGACTGAGAAGTTAACTAAACAAAATCATATTACATTATAATCATGTTATTTTTATATATAAATATAGATTTTATTGACTTAAAAAGTCGACAAGATAAGAAAAATGTGAAATATATAACTTGAACGCAATTCAAATGTAACTCACACAAAACTTTTCCCTCTAAAATTCAAGGATCACAGCTGTAATACACTTATACACTTACTTAAAATATTAATTACACACTTAGTTTAACACATATGGAAACATTATTTCCAACAAAACATATCAACAATTCAGACTACATCACAAGGATAGAGTGGCTGCAAAAAAAAAAACTAATAAAGATCATATACACTGTTCAGCGTTATTTCCTTTAAATGAGCCGTATATAAATAATAGTGTACATGAAAATATTATTTCCAAATAAAAATATATCGACCATTTACTCCGCCAGTCACAGTGCACTTACTAAATATCATATGTAAGGAAATAGTAAGAGTCGAGCAAATTGATTTAGAGTCTCTGGCTAATAGGTACTGTTTGGCCTCTACATGAGGTGACCGTGTTGCCTGAGATGATTTATGGAACTCTGAATCAGCCAAACAACACCGGTAAATGGAAACGTCTAAACGACGATCCAGTTAGCCTGTGGAAAATAGCAATGATATTATGCGAAATCAGTCCAACCAAAGTATAATAGACTGAAAACAAATATTGGTAAAATGTGCAGTTTTGATTTGGTTTGTACTTATTTATCAAAGCAGATGTATTTTTTCCAAAAAATTAATTAAGAGTTTCGATAGTGAGTAAATTTGAGTTTTACAATGGATACCGTTTAAGTGTTTCAATTTTTTTCGGGATATTAAAAAATTACATTTAAAATAATTTTTAAAAATATCTTATTTTTAATTTGAGTTGGAGTAGTCTTATTTATTTGCATGGTTTGTAGATTGAAAGAACAATTTGATATTAGTTTATTTGAGATTGGGCTGGGAATTGATTTAGTAACTTTACATTACATTGATCTAGCTACTTTTTATATAGATAAAAAAATTTCTTAACAAAAAAACACCAAATTATCATTTATTTAAAACTGATAAATATATTTAAATATATTAAATTTAAAAAATATTAATTTCTTTTAAATATTAAATATATTTAAAAAATATCATTTTTATAATGAATATAATTTAAGTATTTCAATATATATATATATATATATAATTTACAACGTACATTTTATGCTTTAAAAATAAATAAAAATCTTTAATTATTTTAACGAATTAAATGAAAATAATTAAAATGAAAAGTTGATATAAATTATATAACTTTCATCCTCAAATTCTCCCATAATATTTAAACTAATAACTTAATAAAATTACACTGCACAGAAACCACCAACTAACCGCTATCCAAATTATATGATTTTTTATTATTTTAACTAATTAAAAAGAAAAGTTGGTAGATTCTATATTTCTCCACAAAAACCAAAAAAAAAACAAACTAAGTTATCCAAACTATAAGATCTTTAATTATTTAAACGAATTAAAATGAAAAGTTGATAGATTTTATATTTCTCCATAGTTTTTCATTTTACAACTGACCGTCATCATCAAAATCTCCCATAATATTTAAAGTAAAATCTTAATAAAATTAAACCCTACGCAACCACAAATCAACTGCTATCCAAACTGTATGCCACACCGGTTGATATTTCTGGTCAGGTTACAAAATCGATGGTGCAGGAGGGCTCTTGGCGAGGGACTTCTATGGTTTTTTTTTTTCCATCCACGGTACAGGAGGGTTCTTGCATCGAAATAGCCATGAACGATGGAAATAATTTTGTCTTCTAAATTACTTATCAGAGCCTGTAAAGATGAAGATTCAATATATGACTTTGATGAAGCTTCCTTTTCCATTTTTCCATTACTGTACACATTATAAATCACGTGTTTTTCCATTCACAAATATGAAAATATATGTAATTTTCTTGAACTATATGTAATATCTTGTTTCGGTAAAGCCCGTCTTGTTTTTGCTACATTATCGACATGAAATTGACAAGCCCATATTCTTACGGCCCACAAAAGAAAAGCAAAAGGGAGAGAGAACAGAAAAGAAATTGTTCGTGCCAAGGACGGCGAATCCCTTTTAAAATCCAATGTCACTGGGCCCAACATAATCATATCCTGGAGGGCAACCCCTCATGGCCTCCCGACAGAACACAACAAAAAATTAACGCTCTATTTTTCAAGATCTGGCCCTACACTTTTCAACAACATTACTCATGGCGGGGTGGTGCGTGATGTCGTTATCAAATCCTATAAGAATGCTTTGTAACGTGTTTTATTTGGTATTCTTGAATTTTCACGTCAAATGGCCATAACATATGCGGCATGAGTGCATATCACGCTAAGACATGGCATACTTTGACGACTCATGCTTTGCTTTTGTATATCAAAAGGAATCAGTGTGCTTTGTTTTTTTCTTTTCCTTGATGGAGTCTTTCACTTTTATTTATATATTTCGAAGACTTAGTTTTCTTTCTCCACACTTATGGGCATCACTTTATTGTTCAACACAACCCATCAAAACCCTAGTTTCTTCATATTCATGGGTGTTATTTATAATAATAAAGATCTTACTTTCCCCTGATTGTTATCAAATGATGCATACATTTGAGGAATGCTTGAGCCAACATCCTCAACTTTATGTGCTTCTCGAGCTTTTTAGATCTAAGTTTTGCCACCCCGATACAAACACACAATCCTTCAGGATGATTTACCTAATCCAACATTGCAATGATTCTCTACCACACTACACTTATTTTTTTGCTATCTACGCCGAGAACTATGTCCTTTCTCTACCGAATTAAACTTCTTGTAAGGAGAAACATTGTCCTTCTCACCTAAATCTGAGGTCTTCTCTCTTCGATGGCCACTTTCCTTTAGTCTTGTCATTCCCTCTCCAATCTCACTTAGGCTCATACTTATGCCTTGATTGCTCATAACAGCTCTTCAACTTCCCAATGACATCCTCCAATGACCAAAGCTCATCATAATCAATTGCATCCTTGAATTCTAATGGAAACCCACTCATGAAACTTTGAACTTTGTCTTCTCATCTTTGAGGTAAAGCATGATATATCAACAACCTGTGAACATAGTCATGTACTCCTCATCCGTCATAGTTCCCATCTTCAACTAGGAATGTTATCCTTGTCATACATCTCTCTAAAAGTAATTTATTCCCGAAGAGTCTGAACTCATACAACTACCCCCTTGTCCTAATATCTCCGACATGCTTTTACATATTCCAACTAGATGTTTGTTTTTCCCTGAGACTTAAAACTACTATCATGGATTTCATGTTCTCTGAGGAATCATGTAACCAAAGAACTTCATCATCCCAAGAAACCACAAGCCTACTGTGTTTCTTCAACTCTCCATAAAATGTAGAATGTGCTGCATTCTAAATCGTCCGACAAATACCGCTCTTGGCCTCCTATAAGGATGATAATTATGATGGAGCATAGATACATAAAGAACTAGAACTAGAATAGAACCTACAACTACGCTCTTATTAGGGGCGATCCAAGAACCTACCAGCTTTGACTATCTCATCCCTATCCAACGGTGTAATCCATGAGACCTCCTACTATATTCCCCATTAGTCCTATCTCTCCATTCCATAACGTGTATATGTGGTTTTTCCCTGCCTTCTTCAAATTTGAATGGTCGAAGGATAACTACATTGACTTCTTCTTACTTTCCCGATCCTAGAAAGCCTTTCTTGTGACTAAATTATTTTATCATTATCTTTCTCTTTGTAACCAATATATGCCTTTAAACTCCTCAAAATATCTCCTATGTCGGGAGAGTAATTCTCCATCTATGTTGTTCATTTGATCCTCGTAGGGGGAGTCACCCTGTGGGTGCAATCACCATCATTTATTTGATTATCTTCTTCTTCCAACAAACATACTATGTCCTGCCACCAAATATAGACATAATCAAACATACCCTGCAGTTACATGAGTGTGTTTATTCTATTTAAAATCAATCTAGAGCTCAATTAAGATACATGTATATGTGTAATCATGTCAATATGTCGGTATCATTCCTCATAACATTAACTTCATACAACATCCTCAAGCAAAAACCATAACCATGGCACAAAATAATGGCATGCACCTGTATCCTATCTAGTCCAAGTATTTGAGCCATATGCTCTATAAGATATTTTTTAAGATTTCAAATATTTTTCCATATAGAGTATTAAAGGCAATTGCTCTAGTTTGAAAATTCATGAATATAGAATGTAAATGAATATTCAATTAAAAAACATATAATTTAATATTAAAATTGGTAAAAATTTCAATATCATCCATTTAATCATATATATGTAAAAACTAGGGAAATTTTCAACCAAATTTGATCAATATGCCTTTGGAAAATGTCCAAGTAACAGTTCATTTTATGAAATTCTCTTTAAAATTTTCCATGATGCTCCTGATAACAATAACGACCCAATTTATATTTATCCACATTTCTGCAATCCCCTCCCAGTGAATGTGAAGTTGAAGCAAACTACATACGACCCGAACTCCTAGCTTCAATTAAGGAAGTAGTTTCCACAACTACAGATTTTCCGCCGACCATAGGTTAAGACCCCGCACAACTTACAAGACACTCATGCACAAAGAACCAATCTAGGTGACCAAACCTCTTGTTTTATTCATTTTTCACCGACCTAGGCCCACAACCACATTCATAATCCTACATAAGGGGAGCAGACCTCCAATCCGCATGCATGCTCTCCATCCCCATTGTTATATGTAAAAAAATGCTATTATGGGTGGTCCCATGAGTGAGCTACTTTTCCAGATATCCTCAGTAATATCTCCCAACTTTATATTTTTAGAAATGATAAATGATATATTGGAACCATTTTTTTATATATATAAAACATGCATTTGGGTTAAACTGACCTAACCATGCCTAAACCATGAGAACATTTCATCAAAACATGTGGTGAACATGTGAGCTACATAATGAATGCATAACTGATCATAGGTGTTTTGAACCTATCCGAGAATCACTCAAGAAGGTCTATCTCTCATAATAGCCTACACACTTGTTCATGACCATTAATCATCGTATAGTTATTAACAAGCTGAAATAAATCCATAGGTAGATCACATTAACTATCCATTGTTATAACCAACATATAACCAAATTATTAACCATGACATAAAAGCCACAAAATAATCATAATATGTATGTATCCTTTATAATATAATACAATAAGAAAATATCACTATTAAATGAATAAAATCCAACCAACTCAGTATCTCCACATACCACCGACCCATAGATTGGGATAAGTAACTTTCTCTATCCAATCACCAAATGTGCCATATCTCCCAAGCATGAATGTTGATCTCAAGAAATAAACAACAAAGCTTCCTAGAGGAATAAAACCATTTTCACCCTTAGACCATCAAGACTCAAAATCATCTCAAGGATCACAAATTCAAAACAAGGCTGGGTGCCCTTGAAGTTTCCTTCACTAATACCTTGAGGAATTTTCTCAGGTCCACCCAATTCGTTGGATGGATTTGCAGAGATTAAAGCACCTCCACTCAAAACCCTGTAGAATTTTCCCGAGACCATCTCGCCGAGTTCCAAAATCTTCCAAGCAATCCAAAGCCTAACCAAGAAATCAATCCCATCACATAATGATTATCCCAGGAAATGGAAAGGCAAGGATGAAACCACCGTAAAACTAGGAAAAACCCATTCCAATAACAAAGAAAGAACCAAATATAAAAATTCATGTACCATGCATTCACACCTCAACTAGAAATACATATGCATCATGTTACTCCGTGTGTCCCATATGCTAGAGCCACTTGATCCAACCTTCCTTGCTTATGTTTCTTCTTGCTTTGTCCTTTTCTTTTCCTTCCCTTCCTTCCTTGCTTGCCTTACCTTCTTAGTGTTATTCTCTCTCCGAAACTAATTTCAAATCGAAACCGACAAAAAGTTGTGAACTGATCCTTGGAAGAATGTTTGTTATTGAGGCCTCTATTTTCTTCATTTTCCTCATTTTGCATTCACTTTCATGCAAACATGTGACCTTTCATCTTTCTCATATTGTCATTCATTTTCTATAAATAAATTTCGATTAATGAATCTTTCCTTTTCCAATGCTCAATTTCCTTAAATATAAATAAATTGAGGGTAACACCTAAATAGGATTTTTATCTAACATTCACCTTGGAATATGTGTCCCATGACCTTGGTCTTATTTTTTCTTTATTATCTTTTCTTACATCCAATTTTAACCTAGAGATGTTACAACGAGACCTCACATATCATTGGATGCCCTCGTACAAGTGAATCATTGGATAGATGGTGTAGAACCCCGATATGAATGGTGATAGTGGAAGCCCCATCCACTCTTGTGATGTATAGGTAAATTTTCATCATCCTCTATCGATTGGCTCCCTTAAATCTAGTCTTTTTCGGATGACCAAAGGTAGTCCCCAATCATATCATTGGTTGTGCATCGTGACATTATATATAATTGATGTATATATAAATATGTCCACGTATAATTATAAGCAATCTATGTCGAATACGTATGGAAATATATGTATATATATGATATGTGTTATATACAACGCCCACATATAGGATTGGCCAAGAAAAATTCGTGGTGATATGGTTGGTTGTTTACAGAGAGGGAAATTTATTATATATATATATATATATATATATATATATAATTTTGCGAGGGGAATAGGAACGCCACATGGGATATGCCACATGTGCATGTGTCCTCTAAATATCAAGAGCATTTACAAGCAGTAACAAACCGCTATTTCACGTGGGCGCCACATGAAAAAAAAAATAAAGATGACAATTTTAAATGAATTATGATTGGAAATGTCTTGCTCAGATGAACATTATGAAAACATACAAAGTGAATTAAAGAGCCCAAAGGAAATTCTAAAAAATAGAAAAAATTACTTTTTCTAATAGTACCAGCGGAGTTGGGTAAAACATAGTGATCATATCCCTAAGGGTAACGGGGTGTGTTTATAACTACTCATTTTATTTATCTCTTTTTTCTTCAACACTTTAGTAAGTAATAAAAATGTAAATGTTCAAATTTAATAAGTAAGAGTAAAAATGTAAATTTTCACACTTTTTAGTGGTTACTATCTACCAAAATTATTTAATTTTTGCCCCTTAGAGGAAAGGTTTTTCACTTTCATATATCAATTTGCAACTTTTTTTAAATCTTATTAATCATTAATTAATTAATATTTAACTTAATCATTTTAGGCCATTTAAGTTACTTTATAATAAATAATATTAATCAACAAGTTCACAATTATTAAATATGTTTAGTTAATAGGTTTAAAATTTTATGAAGAAGAATTCAACTTATAAACATGAAATCACATTTTCACGATATATTTCAAGTTAATTTTAATCAAAATTAGACATAAATTTTTAAAGACTTAAGTTTAAGTTGTTTAATCTTTAACTAAGTGACAAAATGACATGTTTCACAACATTTATTCTAGTTAATTAACTAAAATTTTAAACAAATGATTTCGAAGTTTAAGTTGTTTAATATGTAATTAAAGTGACAAAATGGTACAAGCTTCAAGATATTTTTTCGTTAATTTGACCAAAATTCGACAAAGATATTTTGAGTTTAAGTTGTTTAATATTTACAATTCAAGTGACAAAATGACATGTTTCACTTAATTTTTCTAGTTAATTTAAAATAAAATTTTGACATATTTTTGAAAACTTGAGTTTAAGTTTAATTTGTGGAATTCAAGTTCCCTAGAGTTTTTCTAGGTGTTGAATCCATTTATGTATTCAAAATTGTATTTTAAACAATATAAAATTACATTCACATTCTTGCTTGATATTGTATTGTGTCATTTAGATGAAAAGGGAAGGTTTTTTCTATAAGTTGGACTATTACAATTTTATTAGTAGAATTAAATAACTTTATCGATAAAAAACAAAACAAATACAATGGGACAAACACATTAATAATTAAGTGAAAATGGATTCAAATTATATTTTTTTATTTAATATATATTAAAGATAGCTGGGACTCAAAAAAAATAATGGATTCATTTAATTATCATATTATTATTTTAAAAATAAAAGCTACTTATTCATATTACCTAGCTATTTATTATTTATTACAAATTTTGGTTTAAAATCAGTTAAAAATGAAATTGATTTTTAACAAATAAATTAAAATATATTAAAAAATCAATATAATTTTATTTTAATGTCATTAAGCTCTGCATAAAATTATTAATAATAAATTAAAATGGCTATCAATTCAAACAACAAATAACTAAGTAAATAAACAAGCTTCCTTTTTAATATTTATATATTTTTAAAGAATATATTCAACCTATCTTTCATAGATATGTCTAGCAAGAAAACTACCCTTTAAAATATATTTATCTATACTTTACACAAAAAATGTAAAACCTTCCACTACAACTTTCTAGGCAACCTCTTCTTAACAAGAAAAAGATCACAACAAGAAGACTTATTATTTTCCCTCTCGTAGGATTGGATTCTCCACTATAATTAACAAAGTCAAGCCTAATTTACCAATCAATAAAACCTAAATTAATTTTGGATTCTAAACCTAGACACTAACTTGAATTCAATATTTTAATTTAATTTAATTATATTTATCACAATAAGAACACATTATTATCGGGTTCCTAGGTAAGATTGGATTTTCCACTTATAATTAACAAAAATGCTTCAATTTAAGAAAACCTAAATTAATTAGATTCTAAACCTTTAACAACTTGAAACTGTTAATTTACTTAATTTAAGGATATTTAAATTTTTTTTTTAACTAAGAAAAAAGATACTAACTATTATATCACATCTATTATAAATCGATGTCTATTAACATTTATCATCAATTTAATTTATATAACTAAATTAAAATAATTAAATTTTATCATAATTCTTTGGGATATTTCTAGATTAATATGTTTAAAAAGATAATCTATACCGGTAGATGAAAATGTTACAACGAAACCTCTTGTTGAAAACGGAAAACAATATTCTTTCGAGATGATTACAAAGCAAAAACCAATATATGACTAATTAATAGAAAATGTTGTCGAAAGTGTTCTTTACGACTATTTATTTTTTATTTTTTTTATAATTAAGGAAAGACAAGCTAGTTCAAGTTATTCATTAGTGGTGCACACATATATATGAATATGTAAAGTTTTTTATTTTATGTTTTCTATTTTAGTGTTCTTTATTAGTGTGAAAAATGATAAGTTTATGAATATATTTTTTTTATGTATTTTTTTCAAATAAATGGATTATATAGAGAGGATGGTTGGAGTATTGGATTCTGTCAATATCTTTAACTGATTCAATATTCTTAACTGACATTAATGTATTATAATTAATTTAAATTAATTAATTAAATAATTGAGACTCTTTTCCTTTATTCAATCTGCATAATAAATTATGTTTTCTTTCTACTTCTAATAGTAATAATGTTTAAATTAATTTGTATAATTAACAAAAATGTAAGATAAAATAAATAATCATTTTCTATTTTTGACCATTCTACTAAGAATGATTGATTATGCAATTTTAATAAAAATACAATAATATGAACCTAAATGAAATTATAAAAATATTAAATAGTATAATTAAATTAAAATAAAACTTTTTTTTTTTCTTTCAAGTCAAATTAGTTGTTATATTCCAACTACTAGTTAGCCTTTCTCTTCATATATTTAATTTTGATTCATCTAGTCCTAAAAGATGAAACACATTAGGTTCAAAACAGTCGAAATTTTTATCACTAGAGAATATCTTTATATACTTATATCATTTCAACGTGTTTATTTTCTTAATATGTATTTTAAAAATTAATAATAATTTTAATGGTAATTTTAGTATTATATTAAAATTCTATAAGATAAAATAATATTTTTTACAATAATTTTAATCATGATTTCAATATTATATTGAATTTCGATACCATTAATTAAATAATATATATATATATATATATATATATATATATATATATATATATATATATATATATATATATATATATATGTTTTTAAATAAGACTAATTCTATTAAGTAATCATATGGTACAAAATGTAGTTACAGTCATGAGAAGCTAGAACGTGGGGAAGCTGGAAATGATAAACTATCAACCTCGACCCTAAAAAGTGAACAGGAGATAAACAAAAGAACCAACAAGTGTAACAAGAATGCGAAAAGATAGTCATTGGAATATATCCAGAATGGGACAAATCAGCTATACGCCATTTTTTTCCTTTCCTTTTGTTAAATTTGACCCAAACTTGTTTGGTGCAAGAGTGGCTAGAACCATTTGAAAGTTGTTATTAATCGTAGGTAGAACCTCCTTATCCGAATCCGGGGAGGAGGAGGAATCATGAGTTCGTTTTTTATGTGTATTCCGTGTAGTAGTGAGTCATTCAGTGGCCAATAGAGGCACAAGTTGTCCGTGTTGCAGCCTAGGGTAAATCTTTCATTTTCTTACTGCAGCCTCCACTTCTCCCCGAGGCTCCTCTTCATCTGAGTCAAGGAATCAATGTCATCCATGGGTGGCTGATCACATGTTCTAGCTTTAGATTGAGATTTTTGATTACTTTATTATTTTGAATAGAACGTTGGTGCAGGAGTTCGAAGGGTGCTGTTGCTCATAATGGGGGCATCAAAAGGTGGTATTCTCATAGTCCATGGTTTGCATCCAAAGAAATCCCCTATTTTGAGATTGATTGATCAGCTACCCTTGCTAGTCTATTTCAAACATTATTATTCGTTAAAAGAGGGTGTATATTCCCTTTTCTCCCCCTTAGAGGACCACATGTTTAAAGTGGCCTGTGGTAAGCCCAATTCCTTGGAAGATAGAAAAGTGCTATAAATGTACTGTGTAAATTTGGAAGCTAGACTAAATTTGATTGAGGGGGTGAGAAATAGCCCTATTGTTCCCAAAACCATAAAGGCCTCCGTCAAGCCTGATAACCTTCACCGAAGGCAAACACCACTATGAAGAAAACCTTCGAGCGTAAGATAACCTTGTTGTCATGGGTCCACCGAGAGGATCCATTAGTAGAGATCTAATGCAAGGGCCAAATTTCATTGAATCACAGATGATGGCAAATTCTCGTATATTTTTGAAGTTTTACCTCGAAGATCCGATGGGAGATTTCAAGTGAAGGGAATTCCTCCATTTACTCCACTTGGTGCTTAGAGCTCAGAGGGCCGAGTAGCCTTCGGGGAGGCTGCTACATGGACAACATCCTTGTAAGAGAAAGATGGGAGCAGAAGAGGGCTTCGCCGCTCCTCGTAAAATGCTGTTGAAACCATGGGCATCTCTTTCAATGTTATAAAATGAGAGGGGAAGATAATCCTCTAGTTTTTTTATCTTCATATATAGAAATCGTCAAGAGATAAGGGAATCCTCACTTGTGTTCGAGTGCATGCCGAGGTTCTAGACCATATTCGTTAAGCGCACCTTATCAAGCATTGATTTGCTCGAGGATAGCAAGATATGAATCTCATAAAAGGAGATAAGAGATTCAGTAACTCCGCGTCGTAGGCTTAGCTCGAAGCCGAGCTGGAATATCATATAAGCCACAGAAATTCGTCCGCCTCTTCTTTGGTTTCTGCTTCCCCCGGTGCGGTGGGGTCTCTCTGACGGTAAGCCTCAGATAGCCCACCGGAGTGGTGGAGTGATGGGGCACAGGCGGGCTAGAACGTTCTCTACCTTGTGTGTCGTCGTGATTTCTCAGAGGCTCCGTGAGACCTCTCGAAGTTTAGCGAGATGTAGTCGTCTCTTCTAATCTTCCAAGCTACCATTTTCCTCGCTCGGGGAAGTAAACGTCGTGTACCGATATTTTTCAAAGAGCCGTCAGAGTAGACGCCGCAACCTCATCTTTTCAAAGAGTTGCTCAGTGATCGTCGTTGTCTTGACATTTTCTAGGGGATAGGGCATGCATTGAGCCCATCTTTCAAAATATCCTCTCGCAAAGCTGTGACTCAAGGATACCGATTGAGGGAGATCCAAGCGCACTCGACCTCTCGTCCTCTATGATCTGTAGGATCGAGAGAAAGGCTTGCCGATAAAACAGAGAGATTCGTAAGCAAAGAAAAGCTTATAGGGCCTAGTCTTAGCCATTTCTCTCCGTTCAACCTTCCATCCAAATTCTATAAATATAACTTATTAAAATTAGCTTTATTGATTATTAAAATTTTCATATAATTATAAATAGTATGTTTTCAATGTTGTTAATGAGTGTAAGATATAAATAAAATTAATAAGTTTGAAATATTTTAAAATTTTTAAGCAACATATATAGGTTAAAATAGAGATAGTTATTAATACATTATATAAATAATATATTTTTTGAGGTGTTTTACAATTATAATTTAGTATATTTGATTAATGTGTTTTATAATTTAAGATATGAAAAATATTTATAATTATTTTAATGCTTAATATAGGTTTGATATGTAACATTTCAAAAATATTAATAATAAAATTGATTAAATATATGCATACGAAAAATATAAATAATAAAAAATAATTCACTATGGATGTGTGTCTATAGAAGGAGAGAAAGATTAACATTTTTGTGTGTGTGTGTGTGTGTGTGTATATATATATATATATATTATTTATTTATTTTTATGTGGACTCGCTACTAGATCCACTTACTCTATTAACAAATGTATTTAACAACAAAATGAATCAACCAATTGAGCTAATTCCTAGAGATATATAGAGAGAGGAAGGGAGATTTTTTATTTCTATGAGGGGCATGTATTAACTAGGGTACATCCATCTTAACTCCGGATTTACCAAGTTATAGCGAAAACCTTTCCTAAGTTTTACATTTTGAAAGATATTTACATTTTGAGGTTTACAACTCAATATAGGAGATGTGTCACTAACATTTCATTTAAAAATAATAAATAATACTTACATTAACAAATTAAAAATTGTAACAATAATAAAAAAAATTGGGTCGAACACAAATAAAATACTTCAATTTCCACCTAAATTTTACATCAATTTTACATTAGACAAATAAATTAATTGAAAGTTAAAATAAAAATTAATATAATTTTAGTATGATAGAGATATGCAATTTATGTTACCGATACAACATGATGTGTAATCAATTCTATGTTCAATTTATATGTAATATTTTAAAACAAAAATAATAATAAAAATATTTTCTCTCAACAATAAATAAATTATTTCAATATGTATGTCTAGTAAAAGAGAAAATACAAATATTAGTAATAATTAACCGTATGCCTATAGGAAAGTATTAATAATAAAAGAGTAGGTAGAGTATGTATGTCTTCCACCGATAGTTCCCTTCTCCCATAAATATGTGTCTTGTACATTAATTTGTGTCTACCCTTATGCCATAAATAAGAGGGTTTCATACACTAACTTGGTGTTTAGTGTGACCCTAAACTTAATTTTATATTTTTTGTTAATTATTTTATTCTCATATATCTTATATTTCGTGTTATTTTTCATGTTATTGGATATCAATTTGTTGTACATCTTAGTGGTCAATGCCTCTCGAAAGAAAACATGTAAATAAAAAAAATATATTGTTTTTACCCATATAAAAAATCATTCTTTCTATTACCTTTAATTAAAACTTTTACAAAGGTTAATACCATAAATACTAAGGGTTCTAGATTTTAGAGTAGTAGAATAAATAGTGAATCGAGTGTTTTAACTCTTACCATATGAATTTTTGCAATTAACAAAGCATCCTAAAGTTGAACCTTAGTTTATATTTTTAATCAAATCTTACATTCATAAATTAGACTTAGTATGTATGGAATTAACTTCAGTCTTTGTGATCTCGTTTATCGTTATCTGCATATCAAATTAATGTATTAAGTAAGAAGCTTCTTTAGATTTCATTTCATACATTTATGGCACTATTCTCATGGAAATTTATTATTTTTTATTCCCCGTCGCGTACCTCTCTCAGCTTTGGTCGATTTAGCGCATTTGATGTAGGATTCAAGGACACCTACCCTAATCCTCACTAGTCGATCGTCTAGGGAACACGTATCATTTCACTAGTGGTGCTGGCTAACCTTGCTAAACCTTGCGGGTCTGCTCTCATTTGAATTCGCTCCCATCTTTAGTCTTCCTCAACTCTGCTGTGCAACTATTGGATTCCTTTGAAGGTTGGCATCATTTTCTTAGGGTTTTACCTCCACTTTTGTTATGGTTTCCTATTGGCCATCTTCCTTTAGTTACTGTGGAAGATAGTCTTCCGTAGGCGGTATTTTGACATCTCCGCATTGATTTCAATTGCCACTTTCATCGACATCTTCCCATCGACGTTGTTTCCAAGGTAACCGTGGTCTTTGAAGCAACGTTTTCCCCAACTTATTTTGTGTTATGTATTTTCCATTTCTTGTTACAAGTTTTATTTCTAAACTTCATGGTTGTTTTCATTTCCAAACTTTCAGATGAGGGGATGAGTCTAACGGCTCATACTTGGCTGTGTATTCATGGTTTCTGCACACCCCACCTAAGTTGTATTCGGTTTTTCCCTTCAAGGTCTTCTTTGAAATGGGTTACGATTTAATTCACCACTGACTTCTGGGTTTTATTTTGTTTGCAGGTATGTGGATCTTACTCATGAAGGAAAAAAATCTACCATTAGAAATTTTGAATGATTGCAGAATTATGCAAAAGTCCGGGTTCCACTAATCCTCTCGGCTCATTGCGTATTTCCATGGATTTGAACAGTTGACCCAAGCATCCTTCTTCGGCGTATTCGATATTTAAGGAGTCCTAAACCCATATTTATTTCTATAACTTCTAGTAAATTTAGAATCAATATTATCTCTTTTAAAGAGATGTGAGTGTCGCTACGCTTCTTGTAATTTTATGTAAATTATTTACCGGGTCATCTTCTTCAAACCACGGTTATGAAATTCTTTGATAAATGTATGAAATTTCTCTAAATTTTTTTCAAAATGTATATGTATGGGTCTTTCCTACAGTTTTTATTTTAATAGAAATGAGGTTCCCTTTAAGGTTTGTTCTATCGCATTATAATTTCAATTCACCGAGTTATTAAATTTTCTCATTTATATTATATATAGTCGCACTATATCTCTCGCATTACTTATTTCTGTGTTTAGTATTCTCACCTGTGAGTCCGTGATAGCTATAAATTTCTCTCTAATATCTATGTATAAATTTATATAGATGACTTGGTCTTTGGTTGTAATAAATATGATGCATATATTGTTGTTTGGAAATGGTAATCAGAATTTCTCATTTTTCTTTTCTCTAAAATGATAGATGAATATTTTTATCAAGTAGAAATATATGTGTGGTGACCAGACCACCTCTCTTACTTGTCTTTGTATAACTTACACTTGGGAATAATGCATTGAGGGTTAGGTTCCACCGTAATCTTGAGAGATGGTCCACCCTAAATAAGGAATTTTCAAGGACATGCATGTTTACTTCCTTTTACAAAATAAAAAATAATCCTCTTTCTATTTATACTCGATTTACATTTCATTCCAACATCTTTATTGTTGTTTACTATGTGAAAATATTCACTATAAAATGTATATATAAATCTTTATAACCGAAGTCCGTTTTTCCCGCTTCCTACACCCGACAGCCTACTTCGTATAAATACTAAACTTTAAATGAAATAAAGACTCGCACATAACTATAATAATAAAAAATGTCCTATGTAATACATAATGAAATATTAATATTGAAGATTAGTATAAATCTTTTTGAACACTCATTTATCATTTATTTACAACTTTGTCACTACAAAGATAAATACATATGCATACATAGAGTAAAAACATTACAAGGTTTAATTCACAAAAAGATCACACAGATACTTATTTGGTTATGAAGTTTATATATGTGGTCCTCCAAACCATCAAGAGAGAGGTACTTACGTCCTCCTCTTGCCTCCGTGCTTGCTCCACTCCCGAAAGGTACGGTTGACCTCATGGATATTTTTGTCGTGGACTACGACACCTAGTCCAATACATCGTAAATAAATTTAGGATTGTTGAGTGTTTTCCACTAGTCTCTCATGTTTCTAGAAAATCTACACTCTCCCTTAGTCCATGAAAAGAACCCCTACTCCTCATTGGAATCATTTCTTTATCCCTAGAGGAGCAAGTGTAATCGTTTCCAATTGCCCCAACCACCTTCCAAGCTTCTTGGAAAAAAATTACTATCAACTTTTAATTTTTATGGAGTCACCTTCCATAAATAATTTTAATATTCATAATTAATCACTAATGAAAATAAATTTTCAACAAAAACATTAGTTCATTAGTTCCATTGTTTTCTTAAAACACATAATAAAATGTCTTTTAACTAGTTAACAACTAAGTTATCATTAAATGCGCTTGTCGTAACTTGCCCCCGGAAGTAACAAGACTTTCGTTGTTTCAAGATAGCTCCAAAAAGAGCTCTTAGTAAGCCTCACACACAAATATTTCATCCTCCCAAGTAGCCTCATCCGGCCGAAGTGCTTCCACCGCACTTTAACCCGGGTGATGACTTACTTTCTGAGCATAATTTGCCCTCTCGTGTCAAGTATGTGTTGCGCCGACTCAGAAACTTTTCGTCCGACTCTACCCGCAAATAGAAAGTTTCCTTGTCAAATTTTCATAAAGAAATCATATTTCAAGTCAGATTTTTAATTCTATCCTACCCGTATATTCTCTCGCCAATGATATACATGCTTTAAATCATGCACATAATTTTTCATGAATAGGACACATGGAACACATTGTTCGGATGTGAATGGGTAAAGCTGCCTAATAGGCCACAGTCCCACCCTTTCCAAAATTTGGAAGGGTCCATGTAACCCGGGGAGCCAACTTGGCACAAGAGGTCCACCGCAAGGTACTCCTCATGGGTTTGATCCTACATACACATGGTCTCCCACTTTCGAATTGACAAGTCCTCTTTCTTATCTGTGATAGATCTTATGCCGATCTTGTTCACCTCTTCAAATTTTTTCTTTATATTCTTTACTTCGATTTCATTTCAGCCAAAATTTCGGTCCCAACATTTATTTTGTTTGGTGGCTAGTCCAATTTATGGGTGTGTGACACCGACTCCCATACAAGGCCTCGAAAGGACACATCCTAAGGGACTCCTCGATAACCATTGTTGTAAGAAATTCAACAAGATGCAAGAGTCTTCCCATTTGGTTACACGCATCACATACATGTGCATGATGTCATCCAACACTTGGTTTACTGGGCCTCTATTTGACGTTCGTCTAGGGATGATAAGTTGTACTAAAGTTTATTTGGGTCCCCAAACTCCGTAAAAATATTCTACCTCTTTCCAAAAATGTTGATCTAAACTTAACATCCTTGTCTCGTATAACCATCTTCGGAATACTATGTAGCCTGAAATAAAATTTCTCTCATGAAAATGTCTCGTTATCTATACAATCTTGTAAATAGAATACACAAAAGTATAAAATGTGTTGATTTACTCAATTTGTACACTACCACCATGATGAAGTAAGTGCATTTTTTACCATATAAAACCTATAATGACTAGGATATGACTCTCACTTCCATTCAGCATCGGTATGGGTTGCAAGAACTCAGATGTCGATGCTCCACCTTCACCTACTCGGCACTCCAAACATTTATTTAAATATTCAATAATATTTACGCATAACAGCCAAAAATATACTTTTATAATAGTTTTTAACATTTTATGGTATCCTAGGTGACCCGCTTTTAGTTACTCCTATGGTATTCATCCATTATCGCCTGTGTCCACACGGTTTGGTAGATACACCTTTCCTTCTGTAAAGGTTGGGGGTGATCTCGATTATGAACTCCATATTCAAAATTACTTCCTTGCTTTCGGGTTTCTTCCATTCATGCCATGGGAATTGATATTTTGGATCCTTTTGTGCTTCTTCTTTACTTCTGGATCTAAAAATTTACATTCAAGTTTATTGTAGTAAAGCTCATAAACGCGGTGCATTTTCCTACTTAAAGCTTTAGCCACCCGGTTTTCTTTACCTTTCACATGCGTGAATGTCTATATCAAAACTAACTTAGAAAAGGAATTCCATCTTGGTCGTTCTAAGTTTAAATAAGCTTGCTTGAAATAACTATTCAAGCTACTATGATACGTTTTTAGCACAAAATTTTTACCTAGCAAGTAGTGTCTCCATACCTGCAGCACATGTACTTTTGTCGTTAATTCTAGATCATAAGTCCGAGTACCTTGTTCATTTTCCTTCAAACTTCTTGACTCATATGCCACTACTTTTCCTTCTTGAGATAAAATACCCCAATATCCTCTTTGCATTAGCACTGCGGCATACTTCAAATTCTTTGTTGGGGTTAGTTATCCTCAACACTCTGTGCAAATCTGTTAAATAATTGCTTCAGCTTTCAAAACTATTTTGGCTCTCACTAGCCCACTTTAAAGACTTTTTCCTTTTCTCTTCCTGAGAGCTAATTAGAAAATAAATTATGGAAATCCTTCAATGTCTCTATAGTACCCAAATCAATCCCATAAAGGATCTGATATCCGCCACATTCTCAGTACTCTACATTCCATGATTGTCTTGATTTTCTCTCGGATCAACATCAATCCCTTCTACCGAAATGAGATGGCCTAAGTACTAGATTTCGTTTTGATGAAATCACACTTGCTAAAATTAGGTACAATCAAAGTTTGCTTAACATTTCCAAAGACAATCCTTAAATGTTCTCATGTTCATACCGGCTTTAGAATAGATTAAAATATCATCTATGAATATCAAAGACAAAATTATCCAGGAAAGGATGAAATATTCCATGCATTGCTTTCCAGAAGGTTGTTGATAAGTATCTGAGTAACCCAAAGGGTAACACCACAAATTCATAATTCCTTGCATTTCTCCTTGTATAGAATGTACTTGAAAATGTCTCCATCCTTGATTCGCACCGTGATATCCATATCTTAAATCTATCTTTTGAGAATATTGTGGTCCCCTTCACTCGATCAAAATATATCATCAATCCTAAGAAAGGATATTTATTTCGACTATTAACTTCCAAGATGTCTATAACCCATGCACAATACGCTTCCATCCTTATTCTTCATAAACAAATATACCCAAGGGGACACACTTCGATCAATATAGCCTTTGTCCAACAGCTTCTGTAAATTCATTTTTAATTCAGCTTAATTCTCGGGAACATTCATTCTATAAGGAGCACTCGACACAGAGATGTTCCCTCGGCATTAATTCTATGGTGAAATCAATATCTCACCTGGTGGTAACCTAAGAATAATTTCGGGAAACACCATAAAATCTTGCACTAATCGGTATGTTTTCCATCATAGGTGTTTTTTCCTTTGGAATTGGCATATCCCACCTCGAATAGCATATATCCGACATCCCTTCCTCATACATTTATGCATTCGGGATGCTATAATTGAATGTAGTCGTAGCGACTTCTTGATTCCCCAACATTCCGCGTGTTCCATCTGCATTCTCGTAATAAATGATCTTTTCATTTAAAGACACTAGGGTCTAATGTTTTCACCAATCCATGCCCGTAAAAACATCATAGGACCCTAATGCGCATGTTCGCATCCACATTTAACCGATCTTATGCAATTTCTAATGTGCATTTTGGAATATTAGCATTTACCTTTCTTTTTTTCGTGGCTAGTTGCACTACCACGAGTTTCTGAATTTTTTTTATTTTAATTTACACATTCACTATTTTGGGACTAACATAATCTCTAGACTTGCACTTTGGGTCTACCAAAAATAGAAAAATATTGAGACAATAATTTACCTACAACTCAATCATTGTTGGTTGATAATTTGACTCACATCCCCCAATGTTTCATTGATACGAGAATGTTTCGTCACATCACCTATCGTAGAAGCTTCCCGTAAGTTTGCAAACGTTCCATTTCTTTCTCTATGTGTGCAAACTTTTATAATAGTTCTTTGCCACACCCCCAACACTACAGAGGTGGCATGGTCACTCCGCCTTGGTCGAGTTTTCTATATGCCTCTATAGGATTCTCTTCCCTACGGCCGTGTTCTTCGATGATTTCACCAAATTGTTTACCGAAAGAACTTCACACAAAATTAGTTAAAGTTATTGCTTTGGTTCCTTTGAAGTTTGAGCTACATTTTGGTCCTTTTCTTCTTTGGTCGCCAACTTTTTCCCAAACTCCCCTTTAGCCTTGGACTATGATAGCACATTCATGCCTTATGAATGGCTTCATCCATGGTTTTTGGATTTACAAATTCACCCATTCTATATGTGTTGGCAAGTCAGCTCGTAAATCTTTGCACCTTAGTCGTTTCCTCGAAGGTATGGAAATAATCATAATGGAGAGGTGAACTTGGTAATATACTCATCCATAGTCATATGTCCTAGCTTCCAAGACATGAAACTCTTTAGTTTTTCATCATAGAAGCATTTTGTTAAATATTTGTATTTAAAGTATTTCTCTGAACGATTCAAGTAACATTCGTCCTCAATGATGTGAACATTCTTTACTTATTCCCACCACAAAGTGGCTTTCTCTTTTAACCGATATATGGTAACCGCCTTCTCAGTTACACGGCATTCGTGTACCTAAAAATATTTTTTCATGTTTATCACTCACCCGTCTACCACTTCGCCTACCATCAAATGTTGGTGGTTTTATTTTCTCGAAACACCCCCGAAGTTCCACTTTCCGTCTTTAACTTTCGCCGATCCGACACATTTCCAAACTCTACTTCATTATATTTTTTATGCTTATTAATTCGTTGAGAAGGGCTTCTTTTCCAATGGCCTTAAGAGGGTGTGTTCCCTTGTTTGTCTCTCATCACCTTCTTCCATGCCTATATTAGCACCGGGGTGTCCCATTTCCCCACTCCCGCCTGTCCGATTGTGCCCGGGGCATCTTTTCTTTCTCCTACATAAACGCCGTTATCACTTCGAACTTGCAATAATCTCTTCCCCGTAAATTTCGTATCGCACTCAATAGAATATTGGTTTGACGTTGTTGTCTCTCCAAATCGCCTAATTTTTCTAGTGTCGATCCAAACTCTGAGAAAAACCCAAACTTCCAAGGCTCACTATTGGTTGTGTCCGGGGTTCCCCTGTTGCTCCGGGGTGGTTGTTGCGTTGATCCTCTCTCATGATGTTTCATGTTATACTTCTATTCTCGTGCATTAGTATACACACCTTGATCACTAGTTGACCCTTAGGGTCCCAAAGATATGAACGCCGCTTCTCCGATACCACTTGTAACACTCAAAATAAAATAAAAATTTGTTTTCACTCATATAAAAAATTATTCTTTCTATTACTTGGAATTAAAATTTTACATAGGTTATCACCATAAAAATTAAGGGTTCCAATTATAGAATATTAGAATAAATATGAATTCAGTGTTTTAAACTCTTACCAGGCATTTTTGTAATTAACAAAGATCCTAAAGTTGAACCTTGAGACATATTTTTAACTCAAATTTTATATTAATAAATTATAATTCATATATATGGAATTAACTTGCATTTATGATCCGGTTATCATTATCTATATCAAATCAATTTATTAATGAAGCAAATTTTCCTCAGATTGTGTTTCATATGTTTATGGTACTATCCTATTGTGGTACTGAATATTTTTTATTCTACTGCTGCATCTCCCTTGATAGTTGGTCGACCGAGTGTGGATCCGGTGCAAGATTTGAGGACAAATGCCCTAATCCTCACCGTTCGATCATATTGGGATACACGGATCATTTCATAGGCTAGAAGCAAGAGCACCTTGCTAAAACCTATAGGGGTAATTTCCTCATTTGACTCGACTATTGTCTTTAGTCTTCCTCTTCGGCTCCGTTATGTGAATTATTGATTCCTCAAGGTTGGCATCATTTTCTTAGGGTTGTATCTCCACTTCTAGTATGGGTCTCTCACGTGTATATTCCTTTGGGTTACCGTGGAAGATAGTCTTTCGTAGGTAGTCTTTTGAATATTCACCGATTTCACCCACGACTTTCATTGTCACTTCCCCATCGATGTTCTTTCAAGTAACGGCGGGCCTCTCCGTTTATATTTTCTCGCTTATTTTGTGTTATCTATTTTCCATTTATCAAGTTACAAGTTTTATTTCTAAAACTTCATGCTTTTGTCATTTCTAGCTTCTGATGAGTGATGACTGTGCTCATACTTACAAGTATTCTTGGTTTCCTTAACACCCTCACTCTGAGTTGTATTTTGGGTTTTTCCTTCACGCTTATCTGAAATAGTTACAATTTAATTCACCACTGAATTTCGGGTTTTATTTTGTTTTGAAGGTATGTATTCTTACCATAGCAAGTAAAAGTACTCAATAGAAATTTCTTCTGAAGATAATAATTAGAAATTCAGTTCCAGGTTAATCCTACCTGGCTCATTCCAGGTATTTCCATGGATTTGCAAAGTGACCCAACTATCCTTCTTTCTTTTCTTTGCGTATTTAATATTTAAAGGAGTCCAAACCATGTTTATTTATATAAATTATAGTCAATTTAGAATCACATTCTATGTTTTACATATGAGTCTCGGGTTATACCTCTTGTGTACTCTTATGTAAATTATTTTCTGTCATGTTCTTTAGACCAGATTGTATAGAATTGCTTTTGATAACTATAAATTTTCTCTAAATGACAAAATGTATATTTATGGGTCTTTCCTACAATTTTTCTTTAACTGAAGTTTTGGAAGTTCCCCCTTTGAGGGTTGTCTCCTCGCCCGTTATAATTTCGGTTCACTAAGTTACAGCTTCTTCATTTATATTGTATATAGTCACACTCAGATTCTCTCGCATTACTTATTTCTGTTTAGTATTCTCTACCAGAGTCCGTATTAGCTTATAATTTTATCTCTAATCTCTATGTATAACTTTATAGATTACTATTGGTCTCTACTTGTAATATATGATGCACGGCATCGTTGTTTGGAAATGGTAACTCTAACTTCCATTTTTCTTTTCTCTAAAATGATGTATGAAGATTTTACCGTTAAGAAATATATGGTGACCGGACCACCTCTCCTATTTGTCCATGTACAAGTTACACTTGGGGAACAATGCATCCAGGGTTAGGGTTTCACTCTATACCCTCGATCGACCTGGGCCCACCCTAAATAAGAAATTTTCAAGGGCATGCATAAGTGTTTTTCTATACCTATAGAATATGAATATAATCCTCTTCATTTATAATTCTTTACAAGCTCATTCCAACATTCGATTGTTGTTTAATATGTAAAAATATTTCACTGTAAAATGTATATATAAATATTTATAACCGAAGTCTATTTTTCCCGTTTCCTACACCTTACAACCACTTCTCTATGAATTCGAACTTAGGTATTTCATATTTTTCTTGACATAAACACAAATACTAAACTTTAAATACAATAAAATACCGTACATAACTACAATAATCAAACATGTCCGGTATAATACATAATGAAGTATTAATATTAAATATTAGTATAGTCCTTCCTAACACATATTTATAATTTATTTATACAAATACAATTAAAGTATAAACACATGTGCATGTATAGAGTAAAAACATTGCGTGTTTAATTCACAGAGATTTAGACAAATACTCATTCGTTATGCAAGCTTTATATCTATTGTCCTCCCAACCATCAAGAGAGGTGATTACGTCCTCCTCTTACCGCCGGCTCTCCAATCCCGAGCAACATCGACAAAGTGATATTTCGCCGTGACCTCGTGACACCTAGTTGAGGCCGCACTCAAAATACCTAGATTGTTGAGTATTTTCCATCGGTCTCTACCGCCTTTGGAAAATCTAGACTTCCCTTTAGTCCATGAAAAAAATCCCTACTCCTCAATGGGACTACCCTTATCTCCGCAGGAGAAGGTAATTGTTTCCAACTGTCTCAACCACCTTCCAATTTTAAAACATTTACCATAAGGTTTTACTTTTCGGAGTCACCCCCTATAACTGATTACTATCCAGTAATTAATCACTAATTAAAATATCTTTTCAGCAAAACATTAATATTTCCAAATTTTCTTAACAAAAAGAATAACAATGTCTTTTAACTAGTTAACACCCGCTTATCATTAAATGAAGGCTTACAACTTCCCTGAAGTACCACCATCCTCTAGTTTTTCTAGCTCAAAAGAGCTCGGGTAGGCCACATGCACAAATATTTCATCCTCCTAAGTAGCTCCGTCTGGGTCAAGTGCTTCCATCGCATTCTGACCTAGGTGATGACTTGCTTCGAGAGCATAATTCTCTTCGATCAAGTATGTGTTGCGCCTCAACTAAAAATTCACCCTCTCGCTCTAGCTAGAAACATCAAATTTCCTTGTCGAATTTCTCATAAAGAAATCATATTTCAAGTCAAGATTTTTAATTTATCCCACTCCGTATATTCTACCAATGATTTACTCCCGCTTTGAATCAGGCACATAACGTTTCAAGAGGAACACATGGAAGACATTATGTACCTCGTATGTGACTGCAAAAGGTAGCCGATAGGCCACAGTCCTACCCTTTCCAAAATTTGGAAGGGTCCACAGAACCCGGGAGCTAACGTGGCACAAGAGGTCCACCGGTAGTTACTCCCTCTCGGGCTCGATCCTCACAAACACATGGTCTCCCACTTCACTCCTCAGTACTCTTCTTATATGCATATATATTTTTTCGATGTTCCCGTAACCTTCAAATTTTGTCTTCTTTTCTTTACTTTTGATTCCATTTCGCCTAGCATTTCTTATCCCAACATTAATTTTGTTTCAGAGTCAAGCCCAATTTATGTATTGAAAGGAATAATCGCTCCCATACAAGGCCTCAAAAGGACTCATCTTAAGGGGCTCCCGATAACCATTGCTGTAGGAAAGTTCAACAAGATGTAAATATCTTCCCATTTGGTCAAGCCGTCGCATCACATACATGTGCAAAATGTCTTCCAACACTTGGTTCACTGACCACACCGCTTCGGGGATGATAAGCTATACTAAAGTTTATTCGGGTCCCCACATTCGTAAACAAAGTCTTCCAAAAATGATGATGTAAACTTAACATCCCTATATGAGATAAACATTCTAAATACTATGCATCTTGGAAAATTTCTTCTATGAAAATTTCGTTTATCTATAAATACTGTCTTGTAAGTAGATTTCACATGTATAAAATGTGCGATTTACTCAATCCGTCTACCACCGCCAGATGGAGTCATCAGGCATTTTACCATGGTAAACTCCGTAATGAAGTTCCGGGATATGACCTCCCACTTCCATTCAGCAATGCAGATAATAAACATCCCCGCAGGATGTTGATGCTCCACCTTCACCTTCTAACACCCCAAAAATTTATTTAGATATTCAACAATATTTTTATCCATACCAGCCGTAAATATACTTTTATAATAGCTATTAAAATTTTCTGGTATCCTCGGGTGACCCGCATAATTACTTCTATGGCATTTACTCGATGATCACTTTTAGGTCCACACGGTCGGTACATACAATTTTCCTCTAAAAGGTTGGCATCTAATTTTATCAACTCCATATTCAAGTACTTCCTTGCTTTAGGGTTTCTTCCATTTGCTTCCATAGGAATTGCTATTCTAGGATCTTTCCATTTTTACTGATGTAAAATTTACATTCAAGCTAATCGTAGTAAAGCTTATAAACACAATGCCTTTCCTACTTATAGCATCAAAGAACCCGATTTTCCTTACCTTCATAAAGGCCGGATGCTATCAAACTCACTTCTAAAGTAATTCCATATTGCCTTTTCAGAGTTTAAATCATCTTCTTTGAAATAGTCAAGTCGTTATGATCTATTTTTAGCAAAAATTTACCAGCATAGGTGTCTCCATAAATGAGCGCATGTACTTCGCTATCAATTATAGATCATAGGTTGTTACCTTTGTTCATGTTCCTTCACCTTTCGACTCATAAGCCAATCGCTTTTCCTTCTTCGATAAAACCGCACCAACACCCTCTTTACTAGTGTATTTGCATACTTCAAATTCTTTTTGGGGTTAGTTACCTCAACACTAGTATGGTCAATAATTTCCTTAGCCTCTCGAAACCGTTTTGGCACTCAACATCCCACTTAAAGATTCTTTCTCTCGTAAGGGAGGTGTTTGGAAAAGAAATTCTAGAAAATCCTTCAATAACTTTCTATACTACCCAACAATCCCATAAAGGATCGAATATCTCAGCTACATTATGGGGTACTCACCATTCCATGATTGTCCTTATTTTCTCTGGATCAAAAACAATCCCTTCTACCTAATGACATGCCTAAAGTACTGATTTCTATTTTGAAGAAATCACACTTGCCGAACTTAGCATACAACCGGTGTTTTCTTTTAACATTTCCAAGACAATCCTTAAATTTTCTCTATGTTCTTCCCGGGTTTTTTAGAATAGATTAAAATATCATCTATGAATATAAGCACAAAACTATCCAAGAAAGGATGAAATATTCCATGCATTAACCTCATAAAGGTTTCGGTGATTTTTAACCCAAAGGTAACACCACAAATTCATAATGCCTATACTTATATGGAATGCAAGCCTTGCAAATGTCTTTATCCTTGATTTGCATCTCGTGATATCCAAATCTTAAATCTATCTTTGAGAATATTGTGGCCCCCTTCACCCGATCAAACAAATCATCAATCAAGAAGGAGATTTATTCTTGATTGTTAAATTGTTAAGTTGTCTATAATCTGCTGCACATTCACATGGTTTCATCCTTATTCTTCATGAACAACACTGGTGCTCCCCAACGGGACACATTTGAATGAATATACCCTTTGTCCAATAGTTCTTGTAATCAAGATATTTTTAATTCAATTAATTCTAGAACATTCATTCCGTAAGGAACTCTTGACACATGAGATGCTCCTGCATTAATTCTATGGTGAAATCAATATCTCACCTCGTGGTAATCCATGAATGTTTTCTCGGAAAAATCCATAAAAATTCAGAAGACTGCATGTTTTCCATCATAAGTGCTTTTTCATTAGAATTGAAAATATCCCACCCGAATAAAATATATATGACATCCCTTCCTCATACATTTATGCATTTGGGATGTAATTAGACATAGCTATAGTGGCTTCTTGATTCCCCGAATATCCTCGTGTGTTCCATCTGCATTCCGTAATAAATGATCTGCTTGCAATCCACTAGGTCCAATTTTTCTAGCCAATCCATGCCCAAAAACATCATAGACATCATGGTAGTATGTTAAAATCCACATTTAATCGTTGTCTCCGCAATTTCTAATGCGCTGGGAATCATAGAAGCTTCTTCGCTTCTCTCAGATAGATGTACTAGCCACGAGTTTTTGAATTTTTGTTCTTTTAATTTACACATTTCCACTATTTTGGGACTAACATAACTTGACTTTCACATGGGTATAACAAAATAGAAACAAACAGACAAATAATTTAACTTCCAACTCCGCTCATTAAGTTGGCCGATAATATACCCGTCGATCCTCCAATGCCGCGTTGATACGAGGAATGTTTCGCACCATATCACCTACTGTAGAAGCCTCCTACAAGTTTGAAATTATACACATTTCTTGCTCGTGGGAATTTTATAATAGTGTGCTTCGCCACACCCCCAACACCGTAGAGGTGGCTTAGTCACCTACCCTTGCTCGGGTTTGCTAGATGCCTTCGTAGGCTTTCTTCCATCGTCAAATGTGTTCTTTGATGATTCTCATCAATTTGTTTACTAACATAACTTTATGAATTCTTAAAGTTATTTTTTTTGATCCTTTGAAGTTTGAGCTACTTGCTGGCCCTTTTCTTGCTTCCAACTTTTCTAGCCTCCCCTTTAGCCTTGCAATGCGTATAGTACATTCATGCCTTATAGAATGGCTTCGTCCATGGTTCTGTGGATTTACAAATCTCAATTCTCTTCATATGTGTTGGAAATCTGCTCAGAATCCTCGCACCTTAGCCTTTTCATCTCGAAGGTATGGAACATATCGTAACAAAGAGATGAACTTGGTAATATACTCATCCATAGTCATCCTGTCCAACTTCAAGTAATGAAACTATTTATCTTTTTCATCGTAGAAGAGTTTTGTTAAATAATTGTCTTTAAAGTGTTGTTGGAATGATTCCCAAGTAACATCTTGGTCCTCAATGCTACGAACATTCTTTTACTTCTTCCCACCATAGAGTGGCTTTCTCCTTTCTAATTGATATATGGCCAATCTAGCCTTCGGTGTTGTTGTTGTACTTCTACACCCGAAATATTTGTTCATGTTTATCAACCATGCCTCTTCCACTTCCTCAACTTCACCATCAAATTTGGTGGTTTTATTTTCCAAAACTCCCCGAAGTTTCATTTCCTACCTCTAACTTCTTGCCTAGATTCGACACATTGCCAAACTCTACTTCATTGTTTTATGCTTATTGTTTCATTGAGAAGGGCTTCTTTCCACTTGCCGCAGTGTTCCTTGTTTTTCTCTCATCACCTTCGCATGCCCCTATCGAACCGGGGTGTTCCATTTCCCGATTCTCGTTTGTCTCGATTGTGCTCTAAGTATTTTTTCTTGCTCCCCGCATAAAACGCTCATTATTGCTTCTAAATCACACCATCTCTTCCTATAATTTATGTATTGTACTCAAAATAATACCATTTTGATGTTGCCGTTCCTCTAGCAAGCCTATTTGTTTGCCGGTGCCGATCCACACTTGAGCCGAACCCACATCTTTGGTCTCACAACTGTTGTGTTTGGGGTTCCCCGATGTTCGGGGCGGTTGCCGGATTGATCCTCTCTCATGAATTTTCCTATTATGCTCTCTACTGTATGAATGAGTATACACACAACTTGATCATTAGTTGACCCTTAGGTCGAAAAATATGAACACTTTTCTGATACTACTTGTAACACTTAATAAAAAAATAAAACAAGTTTTTACCCACATAAAAAATCATTCTTTCTATTACCCGTAATTAAAAATTTTACAAAGGTTATCACCATAAACACTAATGGTTCTAGATTATATAGTATTAGAATAAATATGAATAGAGTTTTTTAACTTTACCATATGAATTTTTGTAATTAAAAAACATCCTAAAGTTGAACTTACATTATATTTTTAATCAAATTATATATTCATAAACTAGACTTTCGTATGTATGGAATTAACTTTAGTCTTTATGATCTCGGTTATCATTATCTCGGTGACATCAAATCAATGTATTAATGAAGCAAAGCCTTTCCTTGGTATTGTGTTTCATAAGTTTATGGTACTATCTGTCAGTGGTACTTATTATTTCCACCGGCATCTACCATATCACGCTGGATGACCGAGCACAGATTCGGTGCAAGATACAAGGCCAGCTTGCCCTAATCCTCACCATTCGATTGTTCGGGGATGGCATGTAGATTATTTCATTTACGCTGTATGTTGGCCTTTCTAAACCCTATGGTTTGTTTCTGTCCACTCACTTCTTGTCTTTAGTATTCTCTACTGTCAGAGGTGAATTATTCGATTCCTTTAAAGTTTGGCATGGTTTTCTTAGGTTTTATCTCCACTTCTACTATGGTTTCCCTATTGCATATTATTTTAAGTTACTATGGAAGATATTGTCTCACGTGCGCCTTTTTGACATCTCTACATCATTTCACTTGCGACTTTAATTAATAGCTTCCCATCGACGTCGCTCGTGTAATCAAGCTTTTGAAGTGATATTTTCCGCTATTTTGTGGATATTTATCTTCACTATTTCTCCTGTTACAAGTTTTATTTCTAAAACTTTATGGTTTGTCATTTCCAGCTTGATGAGGACGAGTCTCACAAGTTCATACTTACATGTATTATCGATTTCCTTAGCACCTCACCTTAGTTGTATTTCGTGTTTTTCCTTCACATTTTCTTTCAAATAGGCTTCGCTTAATTCACCACTAAATTCTTGGTTTTATTTTCAGGAATGTGTGGCTCTACCACAGCGGGCAACAAATCTAGCATTAGGAAAGTTTCAATGACACTAATTAGAAATTCTGTTCCAGACTAATCCTCTTGGCTCATTCTAGGTATTTCCATGGATTTTCACAAAGGATCCAGCCTATCCTTCTTGTGGCATATTTGATATTTTAAGGAATCCTAAACTCCATGTTTATTTCTATAACTCTAGTCGAGTTAGAATGGATATTATCTATTTTAAAGAGATGAGTTCTAATTATGTTTCTTGTACTCTTATGTAAAATTATTTTATCTAAGTTGTGTTCTTAGGCCACGCTATGAAATTTCTTTTCGATAATCAGTGAAATTTCTCTAAATTATTTTTCAAAACGTATATGTATGGGTCTTCTCGATCCAGGGATATTGGTGGCCACCCTATTCCACTAGTCTCCACCATCGTCTCTTTCAGTTTTTCCGTTTTTACATAACTACTATTTTTACAGCTTTTTGGTCCAACTTCCGTGAGTCGTTTTGAGGCCCTAAACGAGCCGTTTTTTGGGTATGAAAGCTGCACAACAATTTTTTTTGATGTGCCCGTCCCGACAATGTAGTCCCTGACAGAGCTTTCTAATGATGTATCATATGCGTCAAACGGAGATAGTATGCCAGTTACGTCCTCGGGAAGTTGAAACACCACCGACCCAAACTGTGGCCCATAGTTTTGGCGCTTCATCTCCTAGGTTAGGTTTTGGATGTTTAGGGTTCTCCATTAAGCCAAATATAAATAGGCCCTCGCGCCTATCAGGAAAAGCAGCTCGCAGGTCCGTAGCCACCACATCTCTTCGCATAGCTACTCGCACTTAGCTAGTTTTATTTCCATTTTCTCTAAGCAAATTTCAGTTTTGATATTAATGGAATGAAGTGTTATTTCCGTCTTGACTCAGATATGGTTAATGTGTTTATTCTGGTTATGCCTCGCATAACCGCATCAGGTATCGTGTTTTGCCCGCTTTTCTCGATCCTTTCTTGTGTCCCCAACGAGGTCTGGGTATAAGGAGCTAGGGCTTCGATTCGGTGGAACCTTGCAAGATCGACTCGCAACCTCGACGGACGCCCATGGGGACGAAAAGAAAGATGAGGGAGCAGGAGATCCTATCAAAATATTGCTCGAGGAGGCCCCGAAAAAACAAAAGGAACGCGATGATGGATAGCTTTGCTCGTATCCTCAACGGCTCGCCCACCGATGGTGTATCCGCATCCAAAAGAGTCACTCCGGAGTTGTGACTCCCTTTAAGGTACAAAGTAACTTTTTGACATTCTCATATTTGAGGGTCAAATAGACGCATGCCATGTATAGATGGTTGAATCTATTAGAAGCATATTTTGGTTCATGACTTTTCGGGACGGAGAAGATTATTTTGCACTCCTCAAAGCCACCCCCCATGTGTTAAGGACTCGGTGGGAAACCCATCATGGAGAACAAGGACCAGACGTAACCCTCTCTCGTCTCTACTGTACTAACTTGGAATTCTTTCCGAGACGCCGTCAAGGAACAAGACGATCCCGTGGGGAGCTATGAGGACAAGTACATACAATGGACCACGTCGACATTAACAACAAAGGATCAAGATGTGCACGAGCTGAATTAGACTGTCTATACCCCGCGCACAAAGTTGGGTATCAAAGATTCGGTGAGAAACATTTGGTGCTAAAGTATCGCAAATTGCCCAGACAGATACATTCAGGAGGAAATGGAGTTCCTCGACATCTCCTCGCGTACGAGCATACCTGTGATGTCACGTCAAGATTGAGCAGAATTCAAACGAAGAAGCGAGACTTTGGATCTCGTGGAATCAAAAGCAAGGAAAAGGTGTTTCCAAACCGCGTAACAAAGGATTTGAAAGTATACAAGCAAAGACAACCCGTCAAAGCCACAAGAAAAGAACACCGTAAAGCCAAAGAAGGACACGGAAAGTGGTGTGAGTTCCATAAGAGTCAAATCACAACACAAAGGAGTGCGCTCTCCGTCAGCAATGCTAGTGGCCGAGATGATAGGCTTCGAGTCGATGCATGCTCCGACTCCGAATCGTAACCTGTAAAGGGGGAATGAAAAAGGGAAAACAGATTGATGCGGAGCCCAACGCCATCGTTGCCACTACAAAGGTCCAAGGAGGAACCGGAAGATCCGTAGGAGGAGGAACGTCTCTTCCACTCCTGCATGTGGGTAAAGGGTCCCCGTACGCTCATTGTCGTACAATGGGAGCCAAAAGAACCTCATTTCAAGAGACGCCGTGGAAGCGGTTGGGTTTGCCGACCACGTACCACCCACATCCATACACCATCGGTGGCTTCTACCTCCAAGGACGAGATCTCCGCCGCCTAGCAAGGTCGCTTCCTATAGCATCAAGCCCTTCACGCATGAGGTATTATGTGATGTCGTCTCCTATTGATAAGCCATGTATTACTAGGACAACCATACTTGTGGAAGGCCATGTCAGGATGAGTCTCGACTCGTCGTTATTATTACTTTTGGGAAATAAGTCAGACAGATACTGCAGGTACCAATTCCTACGACTATCTCTTTGGTTATCGCAAAACAATGTAGTAAGCTCATTTCCCAAACCAGAAATTCATTGATGATCCGCCCCCAGGGAAAGAAGAATACTGTGGGCCACGACCTCCAGACAGGTCCTCCGCACGACAACAACAAATGGATAAGGTCGGAGGAGTACCTGGGACATCTTCACCTCACCCATTGTGGGTTCCTCCGCATCGCGGTCAAGCACCCGATCGGACTGACCCCTGTGTGCGCCACCACCCATCGGACCGATCTATCGACGCTCTCGTTTCCGGAAAATGATGAAATCAAGAGGCAGATTCAGAGTCACAGAAAAGGTCACATCGACCAAGTTCATCGCCCGTGGGAGCCCGATCGTGTTGGTACGGGGAAGAAGCTGATGGGACGTGAGACTTCAGATTGACCATCGGGAGCCGAACAAGACGACCGTCCGGAATAGGTACCCAATCCCACCTGACGATGACCTTCTAGACCAACTCCAAGGTGCAAAATATTTCAAGAAGATCGACCAAGTCCGCATCACCAGTACCACCAACCTCCGATGTGTGGAAGACTCCGCTTCAAAGCTAAGGAAGGCCTTTGAATGGCCGGTCATGCCTTCGTGCCGATGAATGCTCCCGCAACCTTCAAGGAGGATGATGGACGACATCTTGCGGCCATTCACCAACTCATTCGTAGTGGTTTACTTGGATGACATTTTGATCTTCGCCAAGACTTGGGAAGAGCACCTTCATCAAGATCCGACAAGTCCTCCAACACTGCGGCAACACAAGTTGTGTGCCAATTTGGAGAAGTGCACGGCTTGGCATGACCCAGTCCAATATTCGGGATACATTATTGATGAAAGGTGCATGTGGATCCAAACAAGATCCAAGTCATTCGGGATTGGCCAAAATTTCCGACTACTATAACAGAGTCATAGCCTTCTCAGTCTTGTTAATTTCTACCGTAGATTCGTGTTGGGATTTCATATCACTTTGGCCCTTGAGTCAAGTCACCAAAGGAGGAGCTTGTATAAAATTCTTTGGTCGAACCTCAATGTAAGGCGTTCAAAGAATTGAAAATCACTCGTTCGGGCCTAAAGGTTTCACTCACTGCATTTGCACAGTCATTTGAGATTGAGACAGATGCCTCCGACTATGCTTATTGGGGCAGCTTCTTACTCAACAGGGACATCCAAAGGGCATATCACAGTTGAGACATTGTCCGAGACAAATAAGTAGCATCCCACCTATGTACAAGAAATGTATTCCATTTTCAGTAAGCCCTGTTTACAATGGAAGCATTACATTTTGGGGAAGGAAACAATCATCCACACACCACCGCCCCCGTAGTTCATGGCTGACACAAGGGAGTTGCGTAATGATCGCCATCGAAGGGTCCACATATCCTGAATAGCCTATCTAACATCAAGTGCGAAGGGTAGCACCAATAATGTTGCATCGCCTCGCCCGACCACCGGTCGTGGCGCTCACCACCGTGCTCAACTCTCGTGGGCACGAGATTTCCGACGGCCGCTTCTGCGAGAGTGACCCAATTCAGCCACACTTACAAGGCACTCATGGGGGGCACGCAAGTTCCAAATTTTCACCTCCAAGATGCACTTTTATGTCACCCGGGACACCTGTGTTCCTTCAAGCGAGCGTGCCAAGATGATATGGAAGCACACTGGGCGTCGAGTCGCCGGGCATTGTCGAGGAAAACAGAGGCCACTACAAGTATTTCTATTGGCCGAACCTTCGAAAGGATGTCGAGAAGCACATCGCATCCCCCACCGCTTGTGCCATTGCCAAAATCGACCATCAAGAAGCAAGGCCTATATACTCCACTACCTACCCCTAGTCGCACGTGGAATCCATCTCCATGGATTACATGTCTAGCTCCGCTCTACTAATAATGGAAATGATCGTGTTTTCGTGGTCGTTGACAGATTCTCGAAGATGGCCATCATGGCGGCCTCAGAAGAAGAATATCAGCGCGAAGCCACCGCTAAACTCTTCTTTGAACGAGTGTGGGTGCACTTTGGGATCCCACAAGCCTATCATATCGCATCGAGATAGCAGTTCCTCAAGACATTTTGGTCCAGCCTTCCGGTCAATGTTGGACACAAAGCTCACTAAGTCCACAACTTTCCATCCCCAAACAGATGGCCGTAATAGAGGTCGTCAACAGAATGATTGCTGCCATTCCCGCGCATGTACAACTCAAAGCATCCATCGCACATGTGGGACGAGAGCCTCCCTATGTACAATCACGCTATAACTCCGGGCTCTCACAGCTCAATTGGCCATAGCCCCTTTCGTGGGTTTGGGATTCCCAACCACTATGTCCCATTGACATAGCCATGCCGTTTGCAGCTGCTCAGGCCGATTCAGCTCATGTCCAGTCTGAAGTTGACAAAGCAAGTAGCTTCATCGAGCGCATTCAACACATCCGCCACCAGGTTCATGATATATTGGACAGAGCCAATGCGAAGTACAAGCAGCGCCATGATCAACACCGGGTGCCACACCACTTCCAGGTGGGCGACAAAGTATGGCTACATTTGCAGAAGGAGCGCCTCACTGGACCTCACCGCAAGCTTCGCCCGCTCCGACACGGGCCGTACACCATCACCAAGGCTGTAGGTAACAATGCCTTCGAGCTTAGTATTCCACCATTCCTTGGTCTGCACCCAGTCTTCAATGTGGATCGCCTTCGTCCTTACTTTCCACCTCTACTGGACACCTCGAACATTGCAGAACAACTCACACCAACAGAGTTAAACCCAGACTGCATGGAACAGGCCACCACAGATTGTATCATGGACATGCAAATCAAGAACACTCGCCAACAGAAGATCCAACTATATCGGGTTGTCAAAGCTGGCCAACTCCCGCACCAAGGAAAGTGGTTCACCAGGGACCAAGTTCAGCAGAAATTTCCTCATCTCATGGAGGCACTTAACGTAATGGGGACCATTGCTTCCTAAGGGGGAGGAATGATCCAGGTGGATATTGGTGGCCACCCGCCTATTCCACTTGGGCCCCCACCATTGTCTCTTTCAGTTTTTCCGTTTTGGCATAACTTACTATTTTTAGCAGTTTTTTGGGTCCTGAACTTCCGGAGCCGTTTTGAGGCCCTAAACGACGTTTTTTGGGTATGAAAGCGCCAGCGAATTTATGCCAAAGTTACGTCCCTGGGAAGTTGAAACACCAATTTACCCAAACGGGGCCCATAGTTTTGGCGCTTCATCTCCTAGGGTTAGGTTTTTGGGATGTTTAGGGTTCTCCATTGTTTCTCAAATATAAATAGGCCCTCGCGCCTCATTGTAAAGCAGTTCAGAGGTCTGTAGCCACCACATCTCTTCTCAGAGATAGCTACCAGTACCCTAGCTAGTTTTATTTCCATTGTCTGTAAGCAAATTTCAGTTCTTTGATATTAATGAAATGAAGTGTTATTTCCGCTGCATCTCTGTATTTATGGTTATGTGTTTATTCTGTTGCGTTCCTGCATAAATCCGGATCATCTTCCCTACAGTTTTTATTTCAATAGAAATGAAGTTCTCCTTTGAGGGTTGTTCTGTCGCGTTATAATTTCAGTTCACTGAGTTACATTTATTCTCATTTATATTGTATATAGCCGCACTCTATCTTCTGCATTACTTATTTCTGTGTTTAGTCTGCTCACCCAGGAGTCTGTATTAGCTATAAATTTCTCTCTAATCTCTATGTATAGCTTTATATATGACTCTTGGTCTGTGATTGTTATAAATATGATGCATATACTACTATTTTGAAATGGTAACTCTAACTTCCTATTTTTCTTTTATCTAAAATGATAATGAATCTTTTTACTGTTAAGAAATATATGGTGACCAGACCACCTCTCCTATTTGTCTATGTATAGCTTACACTTGGGGAAAAATGTGTCGAGGGTTACGATTTCACCCTATACCCTTGACTGACAATCCACCCTAAATAAGGAATTTTCAATGGCATGCATAAGTGTTTTCATCTTTACAAAATATAAATATAATCCTCTTTCATTTATACTGCTTTAAAGTTCATTCCAACATCTTGATTGTTGTTTACTATGTAAAAATATTCACTGTAAAATCTATATATAAATCTTTATAACTTAAGCCTATTTTTCCCGTTTCCTACACATGACAATCACTGCTGTATAAATTCGAGCTTAGGCATTTCATATTTTTTTTGACATAAATAGAATAAATACTAAACTTTAAATGCAATAAAATACTTGCACATAACTACAATACTCAAACATGTCCAATGCAATACATAATGAATTATTAATATTAAATATTAGTATAAATATTTCCCAACACCTATTTATCATTTATTTACAGCTCTGTCACCAAAGTATAAACACATATGCATACATAGAGTAAAAAAATTGCAGTGCTTAATTCACAAAGATTGCACATATACTTATCTGGTTATGCAGTTTATAGCTGTGGTCCTCCCAACCATCAAGAGAGGCGATTATGTCCTCCTCTTGCCCCCGTGCTCCACTCCTGAAATGTATGGGTTAACAGTGGATATTTCTACTATGACCTCAAAACACTTAGTCCAGTCATTACTAGAAATAAATTCAAGATTGTTGAGTGTTTTCCACTGGTGTCTACCAGCTATGGAAAATCTACACTCTCCCTCAGTCCATGAAAAGAACCCCTACTCTTTACTGGGATCAATTTCTTATCCCCAGAGGAGTAGGTAGTTGTTTCAAACTGTCCCAACCACCTTCCAGTTCTTAAAAAACATTTACAATTAGCTTTTAATTTTTATTGAGTCACATTCCATAACTGATTTTACTATGCATAATTAATCACTAATGTTAAATCCCTATATTAATAGTGTAGTCCCTTATTATGTTAGTGTATCCCCCCTTACTGTTATTTTTGTACCCCTATAACCCCCATATTGTTATTATTGTGCCCTTAGATTATTATTGTTAGGTTGGCTAGGGTTACATTGTGGCCTCAATAGGATTACATTGTGGCCCCATGGACTCCTATATATAGAAAGGAGGTTTTTTCATTTGTATCATCCAAGAATTGTTCATTCATGTAATGTATTGTAGGTTTCCCCCTTGAAGTGGCTTATTTCTAAGGCATTGATATTTCTTTTCTTCTATTTTTGGAGCTTGTTTCACAACATTTGGTATCAGAGCTTTGGATTCTAAGGTTTCACTGCTCCAAATAGGTCATCATGGCATGTTTTCCATACCTTTTTTTCTACAAATATTCAAAAGCTGAACTTTTTAGTGTGCGAAGAAAAAATACTGAGGAAGATCGTCAAAAACGTTTAGAGCTTGGCTCGCAATATTTTCAGATATATGATTTGTGGAAGTTAGGGCTTGTTGCAGGTTCCTGAATTTAACCTAAACAGGTCATCGTTGAATTTTCACTATAACTATTTTTTTACGAAGAGTCACAAGCTGAAATTTGTAGACACCGAAGTTAAAATCCTAATGAACATCTTTGCAAAATTTCAGAGCTTGTTTCATAATATTTTTGGAGATATGATCTGTAGAAGTTAGGTATTTTTCAGGCTCCCAAATTTCATCTCAAAGAGTTGATCGTGGGAAAATATTCATAACTCTTTCTCTGAGCATCAGATTAGAATTCTGTAAAAAGTGGCTTGAATTATGCAAACCATAGTTTCCCGTCTATCAATTTTAGAGCCAAAGGAAGAAACAACGACACGTGGCAATTCGTACAATTTCGCTCTACTGAACCAGTCCATAATTAGGTCATCATAGGAGAGTGGGCACAACTTTATCTTCAAGAATCAAAATCAAGTCAGACCTGTGGCATTCGAAAGAGAATCCAAAGGGATATCTTAGAGAAATTTTTTATATATTTAAGATCTGAAATAATATAGATAATTTAGTTTCAATATCGAGCTCCTCAAAAGCAAGAAAAAACTGTGTACATGGTTTTTAAAATTGCATAACGTTTATTTGAAAAAACAAATTGAAGTGATTCCAAGGGCATATTTTATAATTTGTATGAGAATCGGGTTCTATAATGCCTCCAAAAGATAATTCCATACTCATTAAGCCCTCAAAAAGCTATACTATGACGCATGAAGAGGAAGAACTGCAGTATGAGATATCAAAATTACAATACCAAGTGCAACAAATTTTAATCTTACGAAGAGCAACTGAAGATGACATAGATGGTTTAAAAGCATAAATGGAGGATAATTTGGATGGTTTGAAGGATCAAATAATAGCTTATATGGATGGTAAATTAATGGAATATCACATTGAGCATCAACAACAAGTTCTCCAACTCTCAAAGGATAACCTAACTTTGGTGCATAATCTAATGAAACAACAAGAAGATCAACATCACATCGAAAGAAGTTCTAAGGTAGTCACAGAAACAAGAACTCAACAAGTACGATCAATTTCAGAATATCTCAGCAAGTGGATGAACTTTTGTTGGGAAACCAGCTCCGAAAATAGAAGAAAAGAGATATCAACACCTTAGAAATAAGCCACTTCGAGGGGGCAACCTCCAATACATTACATGAATGAACAATTCTTGGATGATACAAATTACAAAACCTCATTTCTATATATAGGAGTCCATGGGGCCATAATGTAATCCTATTGGCGCCACAATATAATCCTATCCAACCTAAAAATAATAACTTAAGGGCACAATAATAACAATATGGGGGTTATAGGGGTATAATAACAACAATAAGGGGGTTACACTAACAACAATAAGGGACTATACTAGTAATAGGGACTTAACATGCCCCTCTCCTCCAAAAACGTTTTGTCCTTAACACTTGAGTAGCTCTAGGTGCTTCAATATAAAATTATCATCCTCACATGTAGAATCTTTAGTGGGTAAGTTCTTCCACTTGATGAGATACTCTGAAATTGATCAATTCTGTAGCTTTCGAGTTCTTCTTTCTGTGACTACTTCAGGTTCCAATATGATTTTTCATTCCTCATCAAGTTCTGGAAATATTGTTTGAACTGGAATATTTTCACCTATAAAATTTTTTACGCATGAAACATGGAAAACTGGTTGCACTCGTGAAGAAGCAAGAAGCTCCAATTTGTATGCCATAGTACCAATCTTTTGCAACACCTTGTAAGTACCATAGTACTTTGGAAATAATTTATTATCCTTCTGAGCTTGCCTGAGAGACATTTGTTTGTATGGTTGTAGCCGTAAAAATACCAAGTCTCCTACATCAAAACTTCCCTCGCTATTATGTTGATCTCCCTGTTGTTTCATTCGATTTTGTGCCAAATTCAGGTTATCCTTTAAGAGTTGGATAACTTCTTGTTGATGCTAGATGTGATCTTCCACTGCATGAACCTTCAAATTTTCTCTTAAAGATGATGTGATGGATGGTGGATGATATCCATAAAGTGCCATAAATGGTGTCGTTTTTGCTGCAGTATGGAAGGAAGTGTTATACCACCATTCAGCAAGAAGTAACCACTTGACCCATTGTGTTTGTTTATCAGATACAAAACAACGAAGATATCCTTCCAGACATTTATTTACTATCTTATTTTGACCATCAGATTGAGGATGATAGGATGAACTATGAGCTAATTGAGTACCCAAACAAGAAAATAACTCCATCCAAAAATTTCTAGTAAAAATGTGATCTCTGTTGCTCAAAATAACCCCTGGGTTTCCATGTAGCTTTTGAATTGTGTCCATAAATGTAGTAGCAACTGTACTTGCTTTAAATGTATGAGATAATGCAAAAAAGTGTGCATACTTGGTAAGTCTATCAACTACCACCATGATGAGACTCTTTCCTTTAGACTTAGGTAAACCTATGATAAAATCCATTGAAATCTCCTCCCAACGTTTACTTGGAATGGATAAATGTTGTAGAAGTCCCAGAATATTAACTGTCTCAACTTTATTCTGCTGGAAAACCAAACATTTTGCCACAAAATTTTGAATATCAGATTTAAGGCCATCCCAAGAAAATTATTTCTTCACCCTGTGGTAAGTTTTTAAAAATCCTAAGTGTCTTCCTAAAGGAGAAGTGTGTAATTCCAAAAGAATATTTTGTTTTAGTTGGGAATTCTTACAAAGATATAAGCGATCTTTGTACCATAAAGAATAATTTTTCCAACTAAATGTATCAGATGTACTAGGATCTTGTTGCAACTTTTGAATGAGTGTCCATACTTCTTTGTCCTTCTTTCATTCATCTCTTGCTTCGGTTATCCAATCTGGTTGGATAATAGAAATGGCACAAAGAAATGCTTCCACCTCTTCATTCTTTCTTGAGAGTGCATCTGCAACAACATTAAGCTTTCCTTTTTTTAGATTATTTCAAAGTCATAACCCAACATCTTTGTGACCCATTTTTGCTGCTCTTCTGAAGATAGTCTTTGTTCCAAAAAGTGTTTAAGACTATCATGATCAGTTTTTACCTTGAAGTGTCTTCCCATTAGGTAAGTTTGCCATTTCTTTAGTGCATGAAATATTGCTAACATTTCCTTCTCATAAATAGGTTTCTGTAAATACTTTCCTTTGATTGGACGACTTTCAAAAGCAATGGGTCTTCCTTCCTGCATTAAAACAACACCAATTCCATTTCCTGAGGCATCACATTCCACAATAAAGGTTTTTGTGAAGTCTGGCGTAGCTAAGACCGGTGCTAGGTACATTGCCTCTTTAAGATGTTCAAAGGCCTTAGTTGCTTCAGGAGTCCATGAAAATGCATCTTTCTTCAATAATGTTGTTAGAGGTGCTGCTATTCTCCCATAATTCTTAACAAACTTATGATAATACCCTGTTAACCTGAGAAATCCTCGCAACTGCTTTATGGTTGTGGGGACTTTCCATTCCTTAATGGCTTTAATTTTGTTAGGGTCTACTTTAACACCCTCGTGAGATACAATATGACCCAGATATTCCACCTCTTGTACTCCAAAGAAACATTTGGATGTTTTTGCACATAATTGTTTCTCCTGCAATAGTTTGAGCACCCTGTCAACATGTTCAACATGATCCTTCCAAGACCTGTTGTAGATTAGTATATCATCAAAAAATACTAGCACAAATTTTCTAAGGAAGGGTTTGAAAATGCAATTCATCAACCCTTGAAATGTAGAAGGTGCATTGGTAAGGCCAAAACGCATGACCAAAAATTCGTAATGACCCTCATGAGTTTGAAATGATTTTTTTGGAATATCTTCAGTCTTCATTCTAATTTGATGATATCTTGAATGAAGATCCAACTTGGTAAAATAAATTTCTCCATGTAATTCATCCAATAATTCATCAATCATTGGAATGGGAAATTTATCTCTAATTGTGAGCTTATTGAGCTCCCTATAATCTGGACACATGTGCCACGCTCCATCCTTCTTGTGTACCAATACTACAGGAGTAGAGAAAGAACTTTGACTAGGTTGAATTATACCCGTCTCTAACATTTCTACAATCATATGTTCAATTTTTCTCTTTTGCACATAAGGATATCTACAAGGCCTGATGTTTGGAGGAACACTTCAGAGAATCAAATGAATAGCATGATCATGATCATGAATACGTGGGAGTCCTTTGGGAGTTTCAAACACCTTGGAATGATTGTCCAAGACTTGTTGGAGATCTACATAAATAAATGATTTTGATGTCGGAACTTCAAGTGAGAATAATTGTGCAATTACGCCTTGTTGTTATTTTTTCATGACATTAGAGCTTATTGTATTTCCTGGCTTCCCTGCAATACCCCATAATTTGACTTTATTTCCTTCAAAAAAAATTTCAAGAAAATTTCTTGAAAATTAAAAGCTACCGTCCCTAAAGATTGTAACCGTTGTACTCCTAGTACAACATCAGCACCTCCCATAGGAATGGAAAGCATTGGACTATTCAATACATATTCCCCCATGGTTAGCTTGATATGATGGAATTTTCCAAAGAAATTTATACTTCCTCCATTGGAAACCATCACTTGACATTTTGGTGTTGGGTATAGGAAACAATTAAATTCCTTGGCTACCTTAAAATGAATAAAATTATGGGTGCTACCTGAATCAATCAACACTATTACCTTTTTCTTCTTGATATGTCCTTCTATCTTGAGAGTTTTAGGAGTTGTAATTCCTGCCAATGCATCACACGATATGGTAAGACTCATTTCTTCCTCTTCTAGGGCTAGCTCCTGGTGTATATCCTCTTCTTGTTTATTTTCTTCTTACTCTTCACAATCTATGTAAAATAATTTCTTCTCAGCACACTTATGACCTTTAGTGTATTTTCTATCACAACTGTAGAAAAACCTTTTTCTCTTTTTTCTTCCAGTTGTTGTGGTGTCAACCTTGTAGGTTGTGGAAATCTAGACGTAGCAACACTTCCTTCTTTATAGAAGTGAGTGTAGGCTTCCTTGTTGCCATAATTTTACATTCAATTTTTCTTGCTAACCTGAATGCCTTCTCCAATGAATCAGGTTCCAAAACACGAACTTCATGTTGGATGTTATCCTTTAAAGTACCTATGAAGGTATCAATCCTATGTTGCTCTGGAATATCATATTCCCTTATATTCAATTTTTGGAAGTCCTCAATGTGCTCCCCCACTAAGCCCTTTTTTTTTAGATTTATAAATTTGCTAAAGAAGGTTTTGCTCTTTGTATCCTCATAATGTGCTATCATTTCCTCTGTAAAAATTGACCAAGTGACAATTTTTTTTATGGGAGCAAAGCCATTGATACCATACAAATGTATTTTTTTCTAAATGTAAAGTTGCAATGCGTACCTTTTGTGTGTTTTGCACATTATGGAGATCAAAATATTTCTCCATATGTAGTATCCATGTTACAGGATCCTTTCCATCAAACTTCCTCATATCCATTTTTGGAATATGTTGGTTCTTCCCACCAACAATAGAGTTTATGAAGTCACAATTAACATTTATTTTGTTCTCATCATGACTTTCCTCTACTATATTTTCACCATTAGGAAACATTTCTTGTATCAACTTTGTCAAACCTTCCATGTATGCTTTTAGATCATTTTTCATGTTTTCCATGTTGTCTTTCATTTTTTCATCGATCTTAGCTTCCATGTCATCCATCTTAGATTCCATGCCATCTATCTTAGATTTCATGCCTTTCTTCAAACCATCCATATTATTCTTCAAACCATCCATCTTCGCTTCCACGACTATCTTCAAAACATCCATTTTATTTTTTGTTGCTCTTTGTGAGAGCGAAATTTGGTGCACTTGCTCTTGTAATTTTGATAGATCATGTTGCAATTCTTCATCTTCATGAGTCATAGTAGAGCCTTCTGCAGGCTTAATGGGTGTTTAATTATTTTTATGGGGCATTCTTTAGAACCCAATACTAATATGTATTCTATAATATGCCCTTCTAATCAATTCAAATTGATTCTTCAAATAAGACTTATGCGATTTAGAAAAAAATACACAACTTTTTATTTCTTTCGAGGACTCGATATTTAAATTTGATGATCTTTGTGATTGCGGCTCTTCAATACCTGAAATTGGGCACCGAGGTAGCCTTATGAATTATATCTCGAATGCCATAGGTCGGACTTGATTTTGATTCTCCAAGCAAAAGTTATGTCCAATCTCCCACAATGACCTAATTATGGACTCGTTCAGTAGAGAAAACTTGTACGACTTTCCACATGTCATTGTTTCTTCTTTTAGCTCTGAAATTTATATCAAAGAAACTAAATTTTGTGTACTTGTGGCCACTTTTTGCAGCACTCCAATCCAATGCTCAGAGAGAGAGTTATGAGGATTTTCCCATGATCACCTCTTTGAGATGAAATTCAGGAGCTTGAAAAAGCACTATCTTAGACAGATCATATCTCCGAAAATATTGTGAACCAATCTCTGAAATTTTGTGATGGGTTTCCTTAGGGTTTCAGCTTCACGCCCTACAAATTTCAGATTCGTAACCTTCATATAAAAAAATTTATAGTGAAAATTCCATGATGACTTGTTTAGATTAAATTGAGGAGCCTGCAAAAATACCTAACTTCCACAGATCATATCTCCAAAAATATTGTGAACCAAGCTCTGAAATTTTTTGACGATGTTCATCAGGATTTCGGCTTTGCACCCTAAAAATTTCAGCTTCTAAAAATTTGTAGAAAAAAAATTTATAGTGAAAATGCGACGATGACCTATTTGGAGCAGCGAAACCCTATAATCCAAAGCTTAGATACCAAATGTTGGGAAACCAGCTCCAAAAATAGAAGAAAAGAGATATCAACGCCCTAGAAATAAGCCACTTTGTGGGGGGCAGCCTCCAATACATTACATGAATGAAAAATTCTTGGATGATACAAATTACAAACCATAATGTAGTCCTAGTGGGGCCACAACGTAATCCTAGCCGTCCTAAAAATAATAATTTAAGGGCACAATAATAAAAATATGGGGGTTACAGGGGTACAATAATAACAATAAGGGGGTTACACTAACAACAATAAGGGACTATACTAGTAATATAGGGACTTAAAAACTTTCCTATAGAAGATTCCACATGAGAGGATGATAATTTTATATAGAAGCATCAAGAAATAATCAAGCGTTGAGGACAACACTTGTTTGAAGGAGAGGGGCATGTTAAGTCCCTATATTAATAGTGTAGTCCCTTATTATGTTATTTTATTCCCCCTTATTGTTATTGTTGTACCCTGTAACCCCCATATTGTTATTATTGTGCCCTTACATTATTATTGTTAGGTCGGTTAGGGTTACATTGTGGGCCCACTAGGGTTACATTGTGGCCCCATGGAATCCTATATATAGAAAGGAGGTTTTGTCATTTGTATCATCTAGGAATTGTTCATTCATGTAATGTATTGGAGGTTGCCCCCTCGAAGTGGCTTATTTCGAAGGAATTTATATCTCTTTTCTTCTATTTTTAGAGCTAGTTTCACAACAACTAATGAAAATAAAATTTCAGCAAAACATTAATATGTCTAGTATTTTCTTAAAACAAATAATAAAAATGTACTTTAACTAGTTAACAACTAGTTATCATTAAATGCAGTTGTCACAAATGTACGAAGCAAAACAATCTAATTTGTGTCTAACTACGGTAATTTGTGTCTCTGTCCTCTCAGTATGGTTTTCTAAGAATTTTTTCAAGCATTGTATGTATATAAAATCCAAGAGCCTAGTTGCGTGCTATTTATTGATTGCCACAATTTCTTAGAGAAAACAAACTTCTCTCGTCAAACAAAGTACTTTATCCATATAATTTATTTATTTTTTTCATTATCAATCACACTAGAAGCCCCTGATAAAATAATACCAACATAGTAGAGCAATAATCTATTTATACACATGGTAACCCATGTTCAGTATTTACTGCATATTAGAAATTATGTATTCTCATTGTTATATTTTTTTATTTTAGTTTTCAAATAATTATATTGGTTATTATTCCTGCTCGAGATGCTATGTGAAGCAATATGCAACCGATAATAGTCCTACAAACCATATCTATCAAATTTGATAGGTATATCTTAGCAATTCAAATAATCATGTAAAATCCTATTGAATACACCATTGACATGGGTTCATTAGCAATTAAATTCATTGCACATTATATCTGTCCATAGTAAAAACTAAAGTTGAGCTTCAAATGAGTATTATCGTAATGTATGTTTAAGATGGTACATTGCCATAGTGCATCAAGGAAATATAAATAGGTACAAATCATGGCATAAAACTTTGAGCAGTGCATACTAATTCTATTTTCATAATTATTTAATTTTGTTTTTAAATTAATTTTTTTTTATATACATTTTTTTATTTTGTGATATTCAATTACAATTAATTAATGTTTTTTAATATTTCAAAAAATTAAAAATTTATGATTTTATCTTTTTAATATTCTTGTAATTATTTAATTTTTCAAAACAATAAAATCTAATATGTTTAAAAAAAACAATTATAAGTATTAAAAATGGTTATTGAAATTGGTTTTTATATGTCATGTTAGGTGACAGACTAATCACACAATATTATTGTTATTGGGTACGATTTAATTATCTACCACTTCAATGCAAATTACAATTAACACCAAGCTTAATTTATCACCGAATCTAAATCTTAACACTAATTTTAATATTTTTGTAACACTCATGCAACATTAAAATTACATACATAATTTTTTTTTACTTACACCTTTGACTTTAAACTTCTTCTATAGACATAATAATCATATGATACATTATTAGATATCATGACTATTCTAAATCTAATCCTACAAATACTATCATATAAACAATTAACCTACTCAGCAATTAGAATTAAGTGCATTAGCAATTATATAATCATGCATGCCATAGTCCAATGGTTTATGGATCCAAATATTGTTGTATGGATCTTCGGGGCATCCCATTGGGATTTGCACATTATGATTTTAAGGTATCTCCATATATATAAATGTCCCGTCAACCCTTTGATTTATTACATAGTCCTAAAGTTCTCGATCAGATTATAGATCTCATAACATATGAAATCATTTCGACGGAAATTACAACACTTCTCTTTTTAATGAGCAAGATTATGGTTTTTAAATCAAATGTGAGAATTTCGATTCCCGAGCTGCTCCACCTATCTACATCTTCGTTGTTATTCTGTCCCATTGTTCTCTATTTTGGGTTCATGGGAGTTGTCCGATCCTTATCCTCAAAATCAGCGGTGTAGACTTGGGGTGGAGTGGTTAGGCTAACCACTAACCCTATTCTCTAGTTCAGTCCGTCATTTTCTCTGCTGACGGTACATGGTCTCGACTCTGAAAATTGTAGTGTTTGCTTGGGATTTCATGGCGTTTAAAGGGTTTATCTATTTTCATACCACCACACTGAGGAGTAACCAGGCCTTAGATTCATCCACCGCTTGTAGAGGTTTTTATATCCAAATCCATTCGCTATTCCTTTGAATAGTTATATTTTGTGAGAAAGATATTTGTTTTTGCTTCTATACCTGCAACAGTTTATTAATGAATAGGTTTATTACATATTTCTCATATGGGTTCGTTCTTGTTGTGCAAGGATTTCCTCCATTATGGAGCGACAGTCCATTTATGTTTATTCAATGCAAAGATTTGATATTCCACAATATTTTCAGGTAAGGGTTTTCAATTTAAACTTACAATAATTTTGTTTTTTTTATATTCACTCGGTGATGGTCATTGTTATAGATTTAATCCCACAATTGTGTTTTGCAGGACTGTTGACTGTTAGAGAATGGGGAAATCATTATAGCATGGAACCCTCCAGCCTGCCATAGGATAGGTTCTCAGGTCCTGCCATGATTTTCGGATATCTTATTTGTTGGGTCTTCCTTCGTCAATGATTACAGTCACCCATCTATCTCATTGTAGGGGTTTAGGGGTTTTTGCTGGCGTGATATAAACTCTCAGCCTTGTCGTGATTACATGTTCTTAACAATTTACATTGTCTTTATTTATGGATCGGCTCAACCCTCCTATTATTCAGTCCCGTTTTACTATTGTATGGATGTTAATGTTGTATTACTGTGAGATTGAAGTTGGTGAAATGCTCGGCCTAGCTGCATGAAAATCTTTGTTTAGGCGTAGTCCTTGGCTCTGAGTTCCCGTAGCTAGCCGCTACTTTGTGATTTGGGTTATGCATTTCTTTTATTCATAATCACCTCCAAACTTGGAGGACTAATATATTTACATTTGTTTTAGTGCTCTTTAGAGTTATATATATATATATATATATATAAATATAAGCATTTTTCAGTCTATTATCTTCCCTTATCGACATTACAGTTATAAAATCTTTGGTCAGTATTCCGAGTTCCCCATATGTATTGATTGGTAAAGGTGATTTTGTTTATTATTCTTGTTTCACTGGATTACATGGTTGTACTCTCAACTTTGTATCTTCCTTTCTTGGTTGTCTTAAGTTATGCTTGTACTTATACATGTACACATGGGTATATTTTATAAATTTGGGTTACTTGGGTGACAGGATCAGAACCCTATCCTTTCCCTTGGGTCCCGGAGCTAGACCCTTAGGATCTCTATTTATTTTACCACTGATATCTTTCTTACTATTTTATTCGACTTCCATATATAGTACAGTCCTTCATTTAAAGATATGGAAGTAAGGTACAAGCTACACTGTCATTTAAATCAATTCTAGATATTTTTGTACAATTTCTAGTCTTACTGTAGATGAAGGTTTACAAAGTTATTTGCATACTTCTCTAAAATTGTAATTTTCACTTTTACTTACAGTGAAAATACCTGTAATCTTTGTTTATCATTAAATTTACATAAGAAGATTCATACTAGATCTTTTTACCATTTGCAACTAGCATAGGAATAATTTAAATTTCTTTTTCTACTGTAACTCAATATTTATGGAAGTAATTCCTATTTATAATAATTCATCATTCAGAGATCAAGATACTTCAATACCTTTTCTTTTTCTAGTTAGTTCTTCCATAATATTGATGGTCCTCCTAACCTTGAGTGAGGCAGTTATGTCCTCAGCTCCCCCCTTGCTCGTCACCAGGGTCTAGGTGTTTCTATGAGACATGAAGTTAGACATTAGGATCAAATCTAGTCTTGACTTCGCTTGGGTATTTCCTGAGCTCCACTGGTTTTCTTACCAACTCACGATACTCAAAGCAACAATGTGCTACTATTCCCCATCATCCTTTCTGCACATAACCTCATTTTCCCTTAGGATTTTCCTATAAATATTTTTTGGGACAAAATGATAACTTTATGAAATGTATCCACCTTTTTACCCTAGGTTCTTGGAATCATTTACTAATCAATTACTTCTTCCTTTTACTCATGGCAATTATTAATTAACTCTCTTTTGGAAAAAAACAAAAGATAATATATTAAAGTATTAGATCAAATCCCCTTATTCGTTACTCATTAAAATATACCATAACAAGTTTTAGATCAATAATTAAATTTAAAACAGGGTGTTACATTTTTAACTTTAATTTACCTATATTTAAATTAAGTGAAGACTAGCTACCATGTAGTACTTGTTAGATATAGATAGATAAATAAAAAAGTATTAATAACACACACACATATAGTAAGATCTTCTATTTATTTGAGAGGGTTTGTATTAACATTTTAATCTAAAGAATGCAAATAATAAATAAACATAGATCCATATTAACTCTAACTTTTTCAAGGATTCAGAAGAATCAAATTTATGAAAATGGAAATATTTCCTTAATTTTTACACTCATAAAAAATGTTTGCATCTAATTAATAAATTTAATCCTCTGAACACTAATAAATTTAAAGTCAAATAAATATATACTAATATAAATAATACAATAATTATTACTAATATAAGTAATATAGTAATTATTATTAATATAAGTAATCTAATAATTATTATTAATTTCATTGTGTCTTTAATTTTACTTTTTCATTCTAGTTTTTATAATTAAAATTTTATAATTTTCTATACCTATAATATATATAGCAATTGTACAATCTAACTTGTAATAGTGAAAATGAATTTTCAACTTAATCCAAAACATGGACAATAATAAATGATAAATGTGATTAATTCAAACCTACATTTAATATTTTTATATATATGTATATATAATATAAATATTTTATACATTAATATTTATATAAATCAAAATCTATAGAAAACTAAGTCTCAAATTATAGAGATACTAAACTTATTTGTAAATAGTTTTGAAGACATGAAAATAATATATATGGAAAATTATGCCTTCAATTTTGTTAATTCATTTTTACCAGTTTGAAATATTTTCATTCATATATATATTTCATATATTAATATTTATATAAATCAAAATCTATATAGAAAATTAAGTTCCGAATTATAATATACTACACTTATTTCTAAATAGTTTTGAAGACATGAAAATAATATATATGGAAAATTATGCCTCAATTTTGTTATTTTTTTTTGTTTTTTTAAGTTTAAAAACATTTAAATCTGGTTTTAATTTTTTAATATATATATTGTGTGATGGTCTAACATTAATTTTTTTTTTTTTTTTTTGGTTTTTTATAATTTTTAAATATTTTTTTTTATAGATTTTGATTTAATGGTAAATAATTATGTTGTTACAATATTTATTGTAATTATTAATTCAAAACTCTATTCATGATAATGATTAATAATCCACTATAAATAAATTAAATTTGAATTAAATATTTTATAATAAATTTTAAGTTGAAATATTTATTAAATTTATTAAGATGTTTATGTTATAGAGGTTGGATTTGATGGTAAATAGGTATATTGTTACAACAATCCTTGCAATGAGGTCATTGATTTAAATCCCCTCTTCATAATAATGAACAATAATCCATTATAAATAAATTAAAATTGAACTAAAGATTTTATAATAAAGGTTTCTTTAAAATAATTATTAAAACTTATTAAGTTGATTTATTTATATAGTTACATATATATAATTGAATTAACAATCCAAAATATGTTGTTAATGGAAGGATCATAAGTCATAGTTCCAACCTATTTGAGTTCCCTGATATTTCTAACCTCTATTATGAGCAATAGTTGAGCCACTCTCCATGTAGACATTCCATCGAATAACCTAGTGAGCTAGTTTGAGCTAGTTTGAGTGGCTGGTTTAGGAAGTCTTAGGGTCAATCATCTAAGTTAGTTGTATCTATTGAATTTATCATATTGCAATATATTTATCAAAGAGTTTCCTCATGAGCCTTTGATTGGAGTTCACATGCACATATATAAAGAGATGTGTGTAGATAGATGTTTCTCCTTCTTCCTAGATGACACCTTAAATATGTGAAAATATTGTATTATTTCATAATTTAAATTATATTTTTAAATGTAAAATAGATTTAACATTATAAATAAACTTCTAAAACATTTAAATTGTCGAAGCTCAATAACTTAAAACTATAATTTTTTAATTTATAACCTAACTTTTTAGAATAAAGGAATTTTGTGCATGTATTTTTTAGTTAGTTTGTTTGAAATGATATTGTTATATGTTTTTTTATTAAAGTGCCAATCAAATTATATTTATGGGGAAAGCATATGAAATTTAGGAAGGAAACAAATCCCTCCAATTTACAGAGAATATATGGAGTAAACATGTGCCAATTGGACCAAGTACAAAAACAATCAATGTTCTTGGAGCTACTTGAATATAAATTGGTTGAGTGAATTAGGTTGCTAGACAAAGCAAAAAACGGTCATGGGGGCCTGTGAAATTTTTTTGTGGCATTCCATTTCTTATTTGAAAATATATTTAAGTAGAGTGTCTTGAGAGGATAAATCTACACCCAAAATCAATGCTCTTCTTCTAAACTCTTGGGTATAAATTTGCACACTCTAACCCTTTTCTTGCCTAAAGTTTTTCCAATCCATTATAGATGTTTGCATGTATGTTAAAGGATAAAAATATATTCTTAATAAACCTAAAAAATCATTCCAAGAAGTTATAATATTACCTCTTTTCTTGAGATCCTCTTGAGCTTTGACTTCCCACCAAATGAGTGCTGCATTTTCCAACCTTAAAGAAGAAAGTTGAACCTTGGTCTCATTATATTTGATCCTTTGTATCCTGCAATAAAATTCAATCTTATAACCACAATTATTTAATTTCTAAGCATTTACCTCTTCATTATACATAGGAAATTCTAACTTTATGTCAAGTTATAAAAATGGAATTTTACCATGTCCCTTTCGATAATGTGGATGTGTTTGAGAAGGGGTTGATGTATAAGATGATGAGGGTGAAGATGAAGGTGAAGAGAAAGGTGTAGGTATATATTTTTTTTCACCATCTCCTCCATCCCCAACTTTCACCTCAAATTTCACCTCAAGTGTCACCCAAAGCCTCACCAGTCATGACACATGAAGGAGGCCCTAAAAATATTTATGAGGATGAGAAGAATTTCAGAAAAAAAATCTTTGAAATGGTGAAATTTTCTTATGAAGAAAGGAACTCAAGGTTGCAAGGTGATAGATCAAATATCCCATAGGGAAATGGAGGAGATGGAGACTTCTTCCCAAAAGTTTTCCTTCTCCTCTTTTGAGCTTAAAACTTGTAAGCATTAGAAAACACTTGAAACAAAATTAAACCCTCAATACAACCAAATAACCAAAGCTCTATGACACCAAATTGATCTATATTTGAAAACTTGAAAGTTTGATGAATTGTGCAAGTAATATTTTATGTTTTTTAGGAAATTAGGAAATTTTCAAAAGAACATAAATTAAGTGTTTTTAACTTTTTCTGTAGCATACAAATAGAGAAAATAATACCATAAATAATAACACAAGACATCAAAATTATGAAGGAGTTCACCCCTTCTGGGCTACATCTCCTAGTCGAGCTTCCAATCTTGGGCATATTCTATTAAGTGCTAAAATATGTGCTTACATGCATTTTAAGTACTCTAAATGGAAAAAAAATGTATCCAATGGCTCTATAATAGTTAAAAACCCAAAGTTGGGATCTTGTTGGGCTCAATTTGGCCAAAAACTGAAGAAGTTATGGGCCAATGAAGTTTTTCGGCTAACTGATCTACAAAATGTCCTGGTCTTCTAACCATCCTATGAATCTGCCTTTTTCATAACATTTGAGTGACAAATTCTCCCAGCATCGACAAGATTCATGCCAGATTGGGTACAAAATTTTAGCTTGTTTAATTACCCAATGATCCCTTATGAGTAGAGAGATTGGGCCACATGGATTAACTTTCGTCGTTGGATCCAGAGTCTCACCAAATATTTAAATGTAATCCCGAACTATGTTATGGTTATATATTACCATGTTTTGGTTTGAAACTTTCATGCCAAACATTAACTCTAACTGTGCTCCATAATTGTGGTTAGGTTCCAAGTTACCGTGGTGAATCTAATTATGCCCTGAATGTGGTATGTGGTGTTAACCCACCGATGCTTTGGGACTGGGGTTGAGATCAATTCCTCAGCGCCATTTCCTATGGTCTCATGGGTATGGGATGACCAAGGACTAGGGATTAACACCAACCTCGTCCCCCAATCGCCAAATGATTAACATTTAAATACAACATTCCACCCATATAGGCTAAGCTCCACTAGCGATCTAGTGGTAAGGAATTGTGTTTCCTGACCACAGGTCATGCATCCAACTCCTATGATGCTTGACCAGCCCATAACCAAATTTTAATGCACCTTTGGGAGGCCACGTGGCTTCCGTGCATTGGCCCACGTGACCTCCATCCATTGGACCACCTCGACCAAACTTTAACCAATCATAACACAAAAAAAATACAACCAATGAGATGGAGCCACTTAGAATCCTTCCATTGGCATTAAAAAACACAAACAACTTCTTATTTAGCATACAAATTGCATAGTCAGTGTACCTACAACCAATTTCAAATGTTTTAGTTGTTTAGGATAATGAACAGAACGTGATATCATGAGCATATGATATTGGTTTTGAATGATTCAAGTTGTGTTGGATTCAAGGTGATAAGATCTATGTTTTTTCACCTATTTCAAGAAGTTTTGAAGAATTTTAATTTTGAGAATTTTACTGATCCACTCAATCACTTTTTGAAATTGGTCATACTAAGAATTGTGTACCTTTTTCATCTCCATTTGACATTTGTTTGAATGTTTTTTTGACATGGGTCAACTTTGACTTAAGAAAAAAAATAGAATTGCACATCTTATTGTAAAATGGACGATTTTGCTAAATAAAATTTTCTTGTATATAAATTCATGAGGAACTTATTAGAATTGGAATAATTTCAAATCCATAGGAAATTGGTGGGTCCGAAGCAACTTGGCATGAATCTAATTTTTTAAATTTATTAAAATTAATCGATCATTTTCCTAAATAAATATGTTTATATATATAAATGAATGTTATAAATAATAATGAGGAACTTATCATGGAGAAAATTATTAGGATTAGAATAATCTGAGATCCCTAGGAAATTGGTGGGTCAAGAGCAAGTGGCATGAATCTAATTTTCTTAATTTATTAAAAGTCAATGCAACCTAACAAACTTTTTAATACACTATAGTCATTGATAAAAATTTCACTATGTCGCAATGAATGCACATGTTTACATACAAAAACAAGTGCTCACTACTTCACAATGAAGGCATAATTTTACATACAGAAATAAGGTCATATGTATAGAAATAAGTGCTCACTACGTTAGAATGAAAGCATAAGTTTACATACATAAATAAGTGCATATGTATATTTTCTTATGCATAAATAATAATACAGATATCCATTTGCATATGCTAAATAACACATAATACATTAACACCAATCAACATACAAGGATATACACGCCTAGCTAAAAGTAAAACATTAAAAAAAAAACACATAAGAAGAAATCAATCCCAAATTCGTAAATGCAATAGCTAGATATTCCTTGGTTTTAATATTGTGTTGACGAAGATGAAGGCACATATGTTCTTATGGGTCGCTTGGAGGTCCACATTAACTAGTTATGAATTCTTATAACTATTATGTATATGGTAAGGATTTAACCTCCATGAAATATTCTAGAATTTTCATAGTAGTATATACACATCAATGATTGAGATTTATCTACAAAGTAATTATGTCTTTTTTGTCCTTTTAATTAAATTAATTAATTAAAAAAAATGTTATATGAACTTGAGTGTCATATGAAATGAGTTATGGTTTTTTGGGCATGTAGTATTGATAATTCATAGTAATGGCCCATGATATTATAACAAAACCTATTTACAAATTAAGAATTTCTATGATAAAGTAGGGATACAATATTTAATTAATTTTTAATATCTAAATTAAAAATAAGTTTGTTATTTATTTATTTTTAATGTCTTTTAATAATAATAATAATAATAATAATAATAATAATAATAATTTAATTTTAATATTATGACTAAATTAGATATTAAATTGATATATGAGTATTTTTTCATTTAAAATTTATAAATGTCTATATCTTTTAATCCTCTTTGAATTTGTTTCATACTCTTATATATATATATATATTCTCTCATTTATATTTTTACTTTGATAATATGAAATTGAGATTTATAATTTCTCCATTCCACATACAAAACAAATATATGTAAAATAATCGATTCAATAATGTGAAAAAATTTCAAATTGTATATGCATATCACATACTTAGTATGTACTCCTTCAAATAAAGTGTGACGAGTGCTTATTTATTGTTTCAAATTAAAAATGGGGAAAATGTGTACACTTATTGATTCAAATTAAAGATGGGGAAAATGTGTAGGCACTCATTATTGAAGAAAAGTAAAGCATAATAACAAAATTATTAACAAAAGTAATAAATTATCACATCAATTAAATACATCATTTCCGTTTAAACTAAATATTTCGATTAAAAAAATATTTTATAAATATTTTATTTTGAAATATAATATCTTTTTAAGTTATTTATAAAAAATTTATAATTAATCAAATTCACTTTTAATTGACATTATTTTTAAAAAAAATCACATTCGAATCTTTATATTAATAAAAATTTAATAACCTTACTTTTTACAATCATATTACATATTTAAATTACTAAGAAATAAATATGCATCACTATAATATGGCATTGAAAATAAAATATAAATAAGAAGGCTTATGCAAAAGATCAATTAGAGGAGCCATACAAACTTTTACAAGAAAAAATTTGTGATTGTATTAAAATATAATGAATTATATTCATCTTGGAACTAGGAAAGGTACAATGGTTTTACATAGCTTGATTCTCATAAGTGTAATGTGCACTCGAATATTTTTTATATATCATAAATACAAACTAAATATATTCATTTTTAAGATGTGGTTATGGAGCTTCATGTTCAAAATCCCTGATACCTATGATGTAGTGGGGAGACACCTTAAATTAAATTTGATTTAAACAAGCCATTTTTGGTATGACCTTTTACACTATTCCTAGCATATTAAATATGATAAGATCATTAAATTATGTATTTTTAAAGATTTCTTTTAGGGTTTTAAGGGATAATTTTAGTTGGAATGATATAAAATGTTTAATTGAAAAATTAGATGGCCTTAATTTTGATTTTTTTCAACCTACATAACCTAACTAATTTTTTTATATAGCATTAAATATCTAAATTATTGGTCAAGTTCTTATAGAAATTTTGGCTTTAAGATAACTCCACACAAAATTGATTTAACTAATTATGATAAAGTCCCACCTTAAATAGTATTCAACCTGAGACGGAGTTTTTTTATTATTATTTAAGAATGGTCATCCTTGACATAAATAATTCTTAACTACGGTTAACTTACATGGTCACTCATTATTGTGGGACTGAAGATAACTACACAAAAGATTGCTTTAACTAATTATGATAAAGGCCCACCTTAAATAGTGTTCAACTTGAGACATTATTGAGTTTTATTATTATTATTTAAGAATGGTCATTCTTGACATAAAGACTTATTAACTATGGTTAATTTACATCGTCACTCGTTATTGTGGGACTATGATTTTTATTATTATTATTTTAGAATGGTCATCCTGGACATAAAGACTTCTTAACTATGGTTAAGTTACATGGCCACTAGTTATTGTGAGACTAGCGTCAGCTGTGCAAAGGCACAAGTGTTAAACTAGTGCAAAAACACAATTCTGAGATTATTGCAAGCCTAAACATATTTCCTCCCCTCCATTCTCTACCCTTTAGTTTGTTATCTTTCCTTTGCTTCAAAATTTTTGTAGTAACATCATAGACAAGTTCAATTCCTTTCGTGTATCTTTGTACCTTCAGGGGAAATTGATAGTACAATTATAATGGATGTACTGGTCTTTATGGTTATAAATATCTCTCAACCAGTAAAATGTGATTGCACTCATTTTTTTCATCAATGTGCAGAAGTGCAAAGTATATATATAAATTTTTAGTCCTCACTTAAGTTCGCAATATATATATTTAAAATAATAAAAATATAAGAAAATTTTAAATTTTAAAATATTATTTGACTAATTTGAATTTGAGTAACTATTTAAATGTGGAGTGTGAAAATATCCTTAAAATAATAATATTACAAAATTTAGTTTAGTTTTTTTTTTAATAATTTGATTTATTTTTATTGAAAATTTTCTTAAAAAATTATAAAATGATTAAGTATAAAAATATGTTATATTTAAAATCAAAGCAATAAAGGAATTAATATTTTTGAAGATTTCAAAATTGAAAAAAAACATCTATAAAATAAAATTTGGATTTATAATTAAAGAAAAATAGAGTTTGGAATATATCTCAATATTAAAAATAAAATAAAATTGTGGAATAAGTACATTTAAGAGAGACTTCATTTTTTTTTAAGATAATTATGATAGATATATCTAGCTATAGGCTCGATCTAGTTTAACCATGATAGAGGGTTTCATAATGAGAATTGTTGAGGGCCTAAAAAAACACAGTTTGAGCTTTTCTTTTGCATATTTTTTTGCAACACCATTTTGTACCCTAGGAGACTCCAAAAGGGACTCCAAGTAAAATTTGTCTTTAACTGACCTAGTTCTTCAAGTTGGATTCCAAAGGAATTCCTTATCCATTGTCATATGAGTTTGTCATTTTTTTAATTCAAAAGAATACCACTATCTTCGTTAAATTTAGTTTTTCAATTTATTTAAATAGTTGAGAAAATACTTACACGAACACGTGTTTGCAAAATGAAATTGAAATATTACTTCGCCAAATTCAAAAAATAATAAAACATATAATTTTGAATAAAAAAAATCACATGAAAAACTAAGAGAAATTATGCTACGTGAATACACTCACACCTCTTAAAATGTGTGAAAATTTATAAGGACAAACATTTCATTTAATGAAGAAAATGACATATTATAAGACCTAAATATTGTTGGAAAAAAAACCATTAAAACAACAACATAATTCTCCAAAATTTGTCTTTTGGCCCAAAAATATAACTCTTCTACATACTTTCACCCATTATGATCAACTATACTTGAACTTAAACCTAAAAAACCATGATTATCCATAATTAGCTTCACATTAACCCTTTTCAACAATGACTTGAACATTTTTAACTATAATAACCATAACATACAAATTATACTTAAACATATTTAACTGTAATACCCATAACTTACTCATCCTACCCACCCATGTAATTTTCATGGTCCATTACTATCCATAGTATTCTAAAATAAATCACACTCCTCTGGGTTTTCCGATTCATAAATGTGAAGATATATCTCACACACCTCACATGTGGATGCCAGTTATCTTCCATAACTGTATAAATTGAACCATCTTCTCACGTTCTGATGGAGGTACGTTCGGTGTGACACTGCCATTACGATACATCTGTGAACCATGACGACAACACTAGGGAGCAATCTGCATGTTTTTGTCAATAATTGACCACAAAAAACTAAAATACAACCGTCCCTGGTTTCAATGAAACTGTGCCATCTCCCCTAAGATCTGCCATCGAAAAATCAATCATGAATAGAATTTCCTGAAAGGAGATGCCATTGATTAACTGATTATTATTCTTGCTTGACTTGGGCTATCCCGTAGATATTAACTGATATTTTCTATAACGAGTTATTCTGGAACATAAAATAAAATTAGTTATATTACACGAAGTCACATCCCTCGTACATGCGTCCATTCTATTCAGTATCGAGATTTTTGGAATTGTTATTAACATATTATTCAGTCCCATGGGTTTGCATCCATTCCGTATCAAGCTTTTTGAATGGTTATTAACATATTATTTTGTTCCGGAGTGTTTAGAGTAGGGTTTGTTTTCTTATTTATTTATCTATGTTTAATTATTAAGAAATAAGTTTGGCATTTTTTTTATAAAAAATAAATTTGGTATTTTTTTATAATATTAAAAAGATATGCACTTACAGTAATGAGATTAAGCAATTTAAGTTTTTGAATAAATTTTAAATATGATTATAAATAAATAACTAACACAATTACATTTACTAATGTGGTTGATATAAGTTTATAGACATTTATCAATCACATTAATAATTAATAAATACATAGTATTAATGTAAATATTAAGCATTGACTATGTGTACTTATTATTAACTATATAAATAATAATATATGTATCTATAACAATAACAAAATTAATATAATATAATAATAGTATAAAGTTATTACTAATAAAACTTATTTATTTCTCACCACTATCTTAATTATTACTTTACATTTATTAACATATTAAGTCCATTCAATTCAATATCAAGTTTCTTACAATTGTTATAACATATTATTCAGTCCAATGGTGGTTGCATCCATCCATTCAGTATCAAGCCTTTTAAATTGTTATGAACATATTATTCTATTCCAGAGTGGTTAGAGTATAGTTTGTTGATCTCCATTCATTTATTTATCTATATTTGTTTGGTGTTTTCTGATAAGAGCAATGAGATCAAGACATCTAAGCTTTTGGATATGCTTCAAATGTGATTACAAATAATTAAATATAAGTTTAAGATTAGAATAATGAAGCTGAAATTTTTTTAAAAAAATTATTTAGAAAAAATTGAGAGGTGTAAGAATTAACACAAATCACATTACATTATAATCACATAAAATATACAATGAGATCAAGATATCTAATATTTTCGATATACTTCAAATGTGATTATAACTAAATAAATATACTTTTAGTTTTAGAGTAACAAAGCTGAAAAAAAATTCAAAAACTATTTGGAAAAAAATTGAGAAGACTAAAACTCGAAAGAAAAACTAATCAAATAAAATATTACTTATAAATAAAAATCATATGTTTCTAAATGATAAAATGAGAAGAAAATACATATACAATTTTAACACAATTCAGATATAGTTCACACAAAGACTTCTCCTTTAAACTCGGAATCACTACTGTAATACACTACTAACGTGACACACATCGAAACATTACTTCCAACAAAAACATATCGGCTATTTAGACTGATCACTGTACTCCGTACTTACCAAAATGGAGCCGCTGCAAGGAAATAATAATATCATATGCACTGATGTGCTATGCTCCCCTCTTGCACATAACATCATAATAATAATATCATAATATCATAGATTTTCTGCTCAGAGGGCATGGCTTGGTGTGAATTTGTGTTGCTTGAGATGTTTTATGAAACCCTAAACTTCAAAACAACGCTACACGTTTGTGGCTACTTAGAACAACCGAAAAATGGAAACAGCTAAACGACAAGAGCCGAGGACGATCCAGTTAGATTGGGGAAAATAAATAAGGATATTATGTCAAAACCTAAATGTATGAATAAGAAACAACACAGTAAAATGCAACAGCTTCATCATTTGTACTTATTTATCAGTGCAGTAGATGTATTTTTTTTCCAAAACTTAATTATGAATTTCTTGATCTGAGTAAATTTGAGTTTTTACAATGGATACCGGTTAGGTGCTTCAAGGTTTTTCAGAATATTAAAGAAAACATTTTAAATAATTAAAAAAAATGGTTATTTTTTAATTTGAGTTGCGTTCATCAGCTCTACTCATTTACATCAGGAAAGGCTTGATAGATTTAAAGAACAACTTGATATTAGTCATCACCCATTGACTCAGTAATTTCACATTATGTAGTAACTTCACATTAAAAAAAAAAAGCCTTAACAAAACATCAGATTACTATCTCCCATACTCATAAATATATTTAAAAACACATTTGATTTTTTATAATATATACATATATAAATATGCTAATTTCTTTTAGATATTAAATATATTTAAAAATATTTAAAAATACATTATTTTTATAATAAATATAGTTTAAGTATTTCAAAATTTATAAAGATATTAAATCTATTTACATATTTAAAAACACAATTTAATAATCTCGAAAAAGATATTTTCGAATTTTAAAAAATATCTTTTTAATTAAAAACAAAAAACAAAAATCTTTAATTATTATTTTAACTACTGAAAAGTTGATACATTCTATATTTCTCCACAGTTTCAGATTCTATATTTCTCCACAGTTTCTAATTTTAGATCTGACTGCCATACCCAAAACCTCCCATAATATTTAAACTAATAACTTATCAAAATTAGACTCCACAGAAACCACAAACCAACTGCTCTCCAAACTGTATGCCACCATGGGTTGATATTTTTGGTCAGGTTACAAAATCGATGGTGCAGGAGGGCTTTTGCTGTGAAGACTTCTATTGCTTCTTCTTTTTTTTCCCATCCACGGTACAGGAGGGCTCTTGCTGCGAAAGAGCCATGACCGATTGGAAATATTTTTAGCATGTAAAGATGAAGATGAAAATATGAAAATATATAAATCAATGTGTTTTTCGATTCAGAAATATGAAAATATATGTAATTTGCTGAACTATATGTCATATCTTGTTTCTGTTACATTATCGACGTGAAATTGATATGCCCATATTCTTACTGCCCACCAAGCAAACGAAAGTGAGAGACAATAGAAAAGCAAATGTTTGCCGAATCCCTTTTAAAATCCAATGTCACTGGGGCAACCCCTCAGAATTAATGGCCTCCCGACAATGCAAAACAAAAAAATTAATGCCTCACACTTTTCAACAACATTACTCATGGCGGGGTGGTGCGTGATATGCAGCACATCAAGTCATAAGAATGCATATGCTTTGCTTTTGTATATCAAAAGGAATCAGTGGTATTTATTTTTTCCTTTTCCTAGGTGGAGCCTCTCCCTTTTATTTATATATTTCAAATACATAGTTTGCTTTCTCTACACTTATGGGCATTACTTGGGCATTGCTTACATCAATAAACATGTGTTAATACTATTCAACCCAACCCATCATGGGTGCTATTTATAATAATAAAGATGTGTTCATACTATTCAATCTATTTAGGCTTCATCCAAAGAAGCTATAATAAGTCTTTTAGATTGAAGAAAATAAAAGTAGTGAGGTAGTGATACATATCCATAAGTAGTAATGATTTATAAGAGAGGATTGCTTCTCTTATTTGTATGAAGTATTTAGCACGTCCTCGCTCACTAAAAACATAAAAATAACACTTTATCTTTTAGATGCATTATGGATAATGTAACCATACATAAATATCCATAGGTCTCAAGGATCCCAAAGATGCTTCATAAATGCAAAAAATGATTCTTTAAGTATTAATTCACTCTCATAAAAGCATGCTCCAAACCCACACATGTGGTATAAATACTCTTTATATGTGCTTGAATTAGTCGAAGTGGGAAGGGCTCCAAAAGGCACAATGTTCGATCTCTAAGGGTCACAAAAAGCTCCAGAAGGTGTGAAATCATCATAAAGGTGTCCAATCATCATGAAGACGTGCCATATCCTCATCAAGATGTAATTTCCATTATCCAAATGCCACATCATGGTAGAAGGTGCAATGTTTCATATTTAATGTGTAGGTTCTCATCTGTAAGGGTGCCCAATCATCATAACTTCCAATGCTCTCTAAGAAAGGTGGAACAAGCTCCACAAAGTGTGCCAAAAGGCATCATCAACATCCTCTAAAGGACAATGTGTATGTAAAAATGGCTCAAAACACAGTCTTCATGGAATTGTTGGGTAACGAGAACCAAACCTTGCCTTGGAGCACCTCCCGTCCTATCCTTGGTGACGACCAGCAATTGGGGGTAAGCCTTCTCAAAGGTTATAGCCCATTCATATCTTTAGATAGAACCCACAATGGTAGGTGAAACCATGACTAATCTGGCCTAAAGTCCTTGAGGGTTGGATCGAGTTTACTCAACAATTGACCTAACTTGAGGGCCTCTACGAGGATGGTCAGCTTGAGAGGTTACCTTACTTGAGGGGCATATCCTCCTGGAGAGCCTACCTGACTTGAGGGGCACCAGACCAACTTGTTCCCGAACCCTTTGAATTGGTTTGATTACTCTTAAGAGGGCACTTGATGCCTATGTACTTTTTCATCATTAAGCAATGACTCCAAGCACCCATATGTGACCACGTGACATAGGTACAAGATTAATTGAAACATTAAAAGTGACATATATTCAATATAAAAGTCATTAGGAAGATCATATTAGATATCTTATTCAAACCTCACACTAGATTATGACTTTATATAATTTGGAATGTTTACGTATGGGAAGGTCATCATAAAAACCCTATTAGGGGTGCAAATATCCATGTAAAGAAATATTTCCCAAAAATCCCATCACGGTAAAGCGTAAATGAAAATAGTATTGTTTGGGGTTTACTTCATGGGTATGATGTCATTTATATGCATTGTCACATAAGATATTCATCATTGTGAACACCATTGTAAAGGAGGAACTTCTGCATTGAGTTGTCCTTTCCTAGACTCTATTTCTTACTACCCCATTTCTCATGTTTTTCTTCTACTCCCTTTTTTTGCTTTGCATGCCCTTATTTCATCTATAGGCATTTTATTGCATAAGTCTTGGGATTATTCATATTAGTCATTTAGTTATGCATTTCATTGCATAGATTTTAAATAATGGCCTTATGGTGATGGGAAAGAGCTCAATCTTCCTTGGCTTTGATTTGTCATTAATCTCCCTTTTATTTTTCTTTTACATTTTCAAATTCATGTCCTTTTATTCCCCTCTTTTTATACAAATACATAAAATTGAATCATTCAAGCCCCTTCTTCCCATGGGATTATGAATCATGAACTCTTTTGAGGTACATGTAATAATTAACTCTGAAGAAAAGATAACAAAGAGGGGGAATAAGTGGAATATGTTAATTATGAAAAGACATGGGCATGTTACACTTATGAAGGTCCTTTACTAGTACCAGTCTCTCCAATTGTAGCAACATTTGGCTAGAATATAGATGATAACCATCAAGAAGAAATTTACCAATCAAGCAAGAACTATTACCTCAAAAGGAGAACTTTAACCAAAAAATCCCAAAAAAAACATGAAAGAACAACCCGAAACGAAAAGTGTTATTCTCGGAAAACCTTTTTTTCCGGGGTAAATTTTCAACATTTAAAAAAAATGGAAGTAAAAGAAAAGTGTTGATGCTTGAATAATGTCGCCAATATTTTTTGTGCAAAAAGCACCCTGAGAATAAAAAGTGTTAGATGCTGAAATAATGTCATTTTTTTCGGGGTAAATTGTCAACATTTTTGAATAATGACGTTAAATATCAAATATCACGACTCTGAAAAAACTTAAAATTACAACGGTAGACATGATATTAAAGATAAAATATCAAAAGTCTTAGGATTCCAACAACTTTTAGGCATGGTATTAAAGATAAAATATCTATGAAAAGCCTTAAAAGTCCAAGGATCACATTAAAGATAAAATATAACCTCTATGAAAATCCTTAAAAATACTATAATTTTTAGCCATGGTGGAAATTTTATTTTAAAAAATTATTACTATTTAATTTCTATTAATTTATTTTTATTTTAAGTTTATCATATTAATAACAATTTATTAAATATAATGTTTTTTTAATATGATGTATTGAAATCACTAGATAAGAAACACTTCACTTATGATGAATGAACGAGTTTACAAAATGAATGAATTTATATGTGATTTTGGACTTTCGATACTCTCTGCATTAAAACATTTGTTTTTTTGGAAATTTGTGTAAATATTTTATTTTTCAATAATTTTAAGATTTTGAAATTTGACAATTGTTTTTTTAAAACTATATTTCATTATTGAGAAATATATATATATATATATATATATATATATATATATATATATATATATATATATATATATATATATATATATATATATATTATAGTTTCTTCTAAATTTAAAAAATAAAAAATAATATTGTCGTATTAAAGAGTATGTAAAAAAATTGTCATTTCCATAATCCTATCGACCACTAAGGAAGTACACAATCAACAAATAAAAATAAAAAATTTCAAAAAAACATAATTTAGGAATAGAATATCGACCACTAAGGAAGTACACAATCAACAAATAAAAATAAAAAATTTCAAAAAAACATAATTTAGGAATAGAATTTAAAAAATTGACAAAAAAAAACACAAAATTAAATAAATAATATTGAAGAGATAAATTAAAAAAAAAATTAACAAGCAAACAAACTAAAACATTAAAATTAAATTAAAAAGCATTAAAAAAAAACACAATAAAAACTTACAAATAATTAAAAAAAAGATCATTTAAAAATATTAAACTTATAAGGAAAAACATTAAAAAAATAAAGTGAGAAAAAATAATAAAATTAAAATTAAATTAAAAATTATTTAAAAATAATTAAAAATAATAAGCAAACATATTGAAAATAATAACTAAAAACATTGAAAATAATAATTAAAAACATTGAAATTAAAAAAAAAAAAATACATTAAAAAAAATTTGAAAAAATAAAAATAAAAAACATATTTAAAAAATATATTAAAAATAATAATTGGAAAAAGAATAAAAATAAAATAAAAAAATCACTTAAAAAACATCTTAAAAAATAAAAATTAAAAAAATTAAAAAAACATTAAAAAGGAGAAACATAATTTATTAAAAAAAATGAAAATGAAAATAAAAAAAATAAACTTTAAAACAATTAAGAAATAAAAAGAAAATTATGAAAAAAATAAATAAATTAAATAAAAAATTAAATTAAGAAAAATAATTAAATTTAAAAAAAAAAAAAATAAATAAAATGAAATTCGGACCGACCCGTAGCCACCGGGCTCGGGAGGTCAATTCACAATCAACATCCCACCCTTGTTGGCCATTTAGTGAGCGAGAAGCTGTGGGCAATTCCTTCTCACCCAGTAGCCACTTAGGCTGGCGAGGTCGATTCTAAGAATCGACCTCCTCGCCCCAGGTGGCCACGAGGCATGGCCCTTGAGCAGGTGGTGAGGTTGATTTCGAGATTTAACCTCCCCACCCAGGTGGCTGCGAAGCAGGCCCAATTTGATTTTTATTTTTATTTTTTGTTTTTAATTTTTTTTTTTAATTATTTTTTGTTTTTATTTTTTCAATTGTTTTTATTATTTTTTTTTTAATTTTAAATTTAAATTTTTTTTTTAATCTCTTTTTTTTAATTTCCACTGAGACCAAAATTTGGTCTATTGGACCTATAATTTTATTAGTTCTTAATTGTCTAGTTTCTCGTCTTTCTTGGCGAGATTGGTGTTGTAGCTTTCTTTTTCTTCTCTGCGGTATTCCAACTTCCTTTATCTTGCACCTCCTTCATCTCTTCTGATTCTTGGGACACTCATGGCTTATCTTCGGGATCTAGGAGATCTGCTTCGCTGCTAAATGAAGATTTCTTTTGCGTGGTATTTGAATCCTCATAATTGTTGGTGCTTGAGGGGCTATCGAGTTCATTTTTTTGTTGCTGGGCAAGGCTTTCCCCCTACTTATCTTGAGGGTTGTTTTTTTCTTGCCTAATTTCTTGCGATACAGAGTTTTCTGGAGAGTATTCTTCCTTGATGATAGTATAATATTCCTTTTGTGCTCCTTCCAACCATGTAGATCTATGGTGATTCTTTCTAGCAGAATTTTTCTGGGAGACTTTTGGGCAATTTTTGGCTAGATGGCCTCTCTCAAAGCATGATCGACATCTAAAGAGGACACTTTCATAGTCGAGTTTCTAGTTCCATATATAGTCTTTGCTTGTTAGGATTATTTCAGCTAGGAATCTGGTGCTGAAGTCCATTTCTACAAATATGTGTGCATAGGTGATTTTGACATATACCTCTATTTCTGGGCACCTGTAGTAAAATTTCCGAATTGCATTTCCAATGGCTTTTAGTCAGGAGAGATTCCATAGATGCAAAGGTAGGTTTGGAAATCTGACCCAAACTGGTGTTGAGAGTATGACTGTTGTTGAGGGATCGAATGATGGGTTCCATGGATTCATGAATAGGCCCGAGTTTTCCCAAAACCAAGGGCTAGAATCTAAAATGTGTTGTCTGCTTTCATAGTTTTCAAAATCTACTATAAAGAAACCTTTAGCACATGGGTAGATATTAATTTCGTCAGAAATAAGAGGCTTCCATACCTTCGAGATCCAACTATGGAAAGCTGTCAGCCACGGTCAAAAGCCATTAAACCGGCAGATTAAGGCATTTTCAGAAAACTTGAAGGCCTCATCGAGTGAGGCCTTGACCACCTGCACAGTGGGATTTGGGGCTTCACTGACAATATGGGCAGGAGCATGACTCTGAGAGGTGGACGGAACTAGGACGGAAATTATCTTTGCAAAGTTGGAAGCCATCCTTGGAACCCCTAGTTTGGAAGATATGTGAAGCCTGTTTGATGGAGCAGAAGATATATCCATGCCCATCTCTTTGCAGTAGCAACAAATCCAAGCATCTTGGCAGGTGTAGGAGCGAGAGGCTTTGGTGAAATAGAGTAGGCGACCTTACACAAACCCGCAGAAGTATTTAAACCTAGGTGTTCTGTCTTTGAGAAGAAATGTGTACCTATCTCTCAGTGGCAGCAATGAATCCAATATGTAAAAGAGAACTACAATGTAACACTGAACCTGTGAAGAAAGTGGAAGATGCGAAAGAATGATCTACGAATAATGCGGTAGATTTGGAAGAAATAATCCGTCTCTCAGAAGCTGCAACGAATCCAAGATTCGGAAGTGACCTGCAATGTAACATCGAGCCTGCGAAGAATGTGGAAGATGCGGAAGAAATGATCCATCTCTCAGCACCAACAACGAATCCAAGATGTGGATTTTTAATTTAAATTTTTCAATTTTGATTATTAAAATTTTTTTACTTTAAATATTTTAATTTTATTTTAATTTTATTTTCTTTTTTAATGAATTTATTTTATCACTTTTTTTAATTACGTGGTTTTTTTTTTAACTTCAAAAAAAAAAAAAATTCTCTTTTTTTTGTTGAATTAGATTTTTTTCCTCTAAATTATGTATTTTTTGGAAATTCTTTCCCCATTTAGTTATTTATTTCTTGATTCATTTTTTATTTTTAATTTTTTTTACAAGTTAACTTTGTGTTTTTTTACATTTTTATGGTTTTTTTTAATATATATATATATATATATATATATATATATAATTTTTTTTTTAATGTTTTATTACTAACATGAAAATCACAAACATTTAAAAAAGGGTATTCACACTTAATACATTATAAAATTTAAAGTGTAAACAATAAGCCCTGTAAACAAAAAGGGTTGATGTTGCATCAACACTTTTCAAAATTAGCTTGAAAATCACTAACATTTTAAAGCAAATGTTCATACTTGATAGATAAAAAATTTAAAGTCTCAAAATAAGCCCTCTAAAAAAATGGGTTGATGTTGCATCAACACTTTTTAAAATCAACATGAAAATCAGTAACATTTTAAAAAATGTAACATAACAAAATTTAAAGTGCCAAAAAAATGCTAAAAAAAGGCTATTTGGAATAACCACTTTTCAAAATTGGGTGCTTTTTTGCTACCTCAAAAAAATGGGTAATAAGTATTTTTCTCATTTGATCGACAACTATTTTCAAGGTGAAAAAAAATAAAAAGAATAACTTCCAAAAACATTGGTTCATTGTCTAATTCAACCCATGATACCTACTTCATGCCAAATACAATGTACATAAACACTTAGTATGAAGAAATACCTCATGTATGTTGACCACTATAGTCATAAAACACTAAGATGAGCATGATATAGAGGGCATATTTGGATATTTTCTATCAAGAATGTTGAATTTTACAATTGGGAATATTTTCTAATATGTGGATCATTGAATAAAAAATCCTATAACTAGCCCTGAAGTGAAAGTGTGGTACTCACTATGTTATCAATTCCATCTAATGTAGTAGAGTTGTGATAGGTCATGGTGGCCATGTGGTAGTTGAACACATCTATCCATCCATTAGTTTCCTCTTCGTGTAAATATATATGCAAACATATTTATAGAGAGTTTAAGTTGTAATCTAGGCCTCTAAATTCACTATATTTACATAATTTGAATGAATGAAGGGTATTGATTTCCCTTTCCATATCCTTTCTAGTTATTTCCATGAAGATGAGGTATATCTGCTATAGGAATGATTATGTAACTAGATTTATATACCTAGTTATTTTCTTTGGAACTAGAGTGTTCCATTTATTTGAACATGGTAAGTAATAAACCCCTTGGAACTAGAAAAGAAAGTGGTGGAAACCATTATAAAAGATAAAACTTACCTATGCGTGAATCCTAGAAGAAACAAAATCATTTTTTTACAAAAATCAAGTGTAAGACTAGACTTGGAAATTATAGTTATGTCATTTACTTCTCTCTTATAGGAGATGCATAAACACTTTCCCCCCTAAACACCAATAATTATGTTTCCCATTTAGTTGCTTATGGAATACAAACTTGTAATAGAGATTAACATTAAATACTAGGCAGATTTATGTCTCTTTAAATTGATTTAAGATGAAGTGAAAATTATCAGAATATGAATTATCTTTATTATTCCATTAAGATAACATCTTTAATGGTCCTTAATTATTTTTACGATAAAATCGACCAAATTTTGAAATGGTTTGCATTAACACCAACATAATTATTAGTAGTTCAAACAATGATGTAGTAGGTGACATAAGAAGTAAACATGACTTTACCATTTACTTAAATATATTGATGTCATTGGGTCATACTCTAGATACTCCATCCAACTATCTAGTTTCCAATTTAAGACATAAATCGATTCCATAACTAACTGTTATTCCTACATAGGTGGTGGGATGAGCATAGAGATGGCCAACAAGATAGACTCTTAACTAGTAGAAATGTTGGTATTTGTAGTCATAAATTATCAATCAAGAAATAAAAAAATTCAAAAAATAATGGAACTGAATGCATACACATAGACACATAATTTTTACGTGGTAAAACCCTGATAGTGTGTGAAGGAAACCTCTACGAGGTAAGGAATTAGAATTATTTATTAATAAAGGTCACAATGAATCTACATATTACAATATGCATGTCATGCAACAACATTTTAATAGGAATACATTGTTACAAAACTTCATATAATTGGACAATTATCTAAATAGTAAAACAAGGATTAAAGTACATTCACAAAAAATCTGTTAATTGTTTTCATTTGTAAGAATCTCCACCTTGAAAATAAGACCCTAATCCATTTCCCAGGCCTATTCATAATATTTTTTGCAAGCCAAGAGAAGCCAAACACCACCGCAAATTCTATACCAAAATTGGTTTTGTTAACATTTCGGCACAATTCTCCTGTGTCTGGACCTTTTTGAGATATACTTTTCCACCATCAATTACATGTCGTACAAAATGGTATTTTACATCAATACGTTTATTCTTGTTGTGATAAGTTGTATCTGTATCCAAATGAATAGCACTCTGATTGCCACAAAATACATTCACTTTCTCCTACATCCTTCTAAGATCACCAATAGATCCTTCAACCATATTTTCTCTTTACAGGCATACAAAGTAACTATATATTCTTCCTTAGTAGTGGAAAAAGCTGCAACCATTTTCTGAAGCTTTTGTAGGTTTTAACCCTGAACAGAAATTATCTACACATGAATCTTATAACAAAAAATAAACAATAGCGAGAGCATAAAACATAAAATAGATAAACAAAGAGATGTTCCCCTAGATCCCAAATTGGGACGACCAGCTTAATTTTTCATTATATTCCTTTTAGTGTTATAACACATATATATACATGCCGAAGCATACATAAACCCCAATCCATTAACCCTGGATTAGAACATAACCGTAGTTCCCTTGACTAGATCTACAAAATACCAGGGGCCGAAAACCATCATACCCCAAAACCGTGTACAAAATCATGCACAAAACATGGGTGGGTCCGCCTATGAGTGGGTCCGCACACCAAACAAATTTTCATCAGGGCGTTGCCCTGGACCCCAACAGTGGGGGCTGCCTCCCCCCTTGTGACCCCCTTGCTGCTCCCGGCACAACGTACAACGCGTGCGGCTAGTCGTGGAAAGAATATAACACATAACCAACATTCTCTCACTTGTTGTTTTCTTTCCACAGGGGGCCACAGGAGAGCTTAGTCATTGGGACAATTCTTCAACACCCATTGTTTCTCTACACCAAGAGAACTTCTGAGTGCTCACAGACTTCGTCAATACATCTACAACATTCTTCAAAGTGTCCACCTTTACCAGCAACACCCTTTTAGCCTCAACCATATCTCTAACAAAGTGATATTGAACATCAATGTGCTTTGTCTTTGAATGATAAGCAGGGTTCTTAGCCAAGAAAATTGTACTTTGGCTATCATAGTCTATCCTTATAGCTTGTTGTACCAACCCCATGAACGCCAATATCTGCAGCCAAACCGATTCCTTGGTGCAGTGGCTACCAACATTTACGCCTACGTAGTTGAAAGAGCCACTACAAACTGTATTTTACTCATCCAACTGACTACGCCTCCAAATAGGCTAAAAACATACCCACTTGTAGAACTTCTTTGGTCCAGATCTCTAGCCCAGTCTGCATCAACAAAACCACGAATGTCCTACATTCTTTCCAATCCTGGTCTTCCCTGGTAGCACAAGCCATAATCACTAGTGCCACGCAAATATCTAAAAACCTGCTTCACTATTTTCCAATGCTCCTTCCCTGGGTTTGACATAAACCTGCTCAATACTCCCACTGCATGTGCAATGTATGGTCTAGTACAGACCATTGCATACATCAGGCTACACACTGCACTTGCAAATGGAACACGGGACATATCCTCCTTTTCTTCTTGTGTCTTGGGACATTGTTCAGCAGATAGCTTTACACCTACAGGAATAGGAACATTCATCGGTTTACTATCCTGCATATTGAACCTCTACAATATAGTCTCGACATACTTCCTCTGGTTTAACCAGAGCTTCCTATTTTCCCGATCTCTCTTAATTTCCCATTACTTCATCTGGATTTGACACAAAAGTCTGCTCTAAATTTGGAGAACAAGCTTGCGTTAAATCTTGCGGATATTCTTTGTCATTTTCCAATCAACGACATATATTCTATTTCCAGACCAAATAAAATAACGCTGTCCCAATTAATTTCTAAATAAACAGTGATCCTCCTTGCTTCTGGTGAAGCCAAGTCCTCGTATATAGGTATCAAATTTCTGATACCACATCCTTGGTGATTGTTTTAACCCATACAGAGACTTCTTCAACCTGCATACCAGTTCTTTCTTACCCTTCACCATAAAGCCTTGAGGTTGCTTCATGTAGATCTCCTCTTCTAGATCCCCGTGAAGAAATGTTGTCTTCACATCCATTTGTTCTATCTCAAAATCAAATGCAGCAGCAATAGATAAAAGTAATCTAATAGAAGTAACCTTGGCAACAGGAGAAAAAATATCACCAAAATCAATTCCCGGCACCTGGGAATAACCTTTTGCTACCAACCGAGCTTTGTATTTCTCCACCTTGCCTTCTACATTCATCTTCTTTTTAAACATTTTCTCTGATGGGCCTTTAACAATTTGGTAACTCACAGATCCCATGCCTAAACTGCACATTGAGGATGCCATTTCTTAACCATGGCCTCTTGATTTTCCATCCTTTGAATCTACGCACTCCACAGTAGTTCTGGGATCATCATCAGTTATAGTTGGAAAAACACAGCGAACAAAAAAATTAAGATGAGACTATACCTTTTGGTTTTCCTTCTTTCCAGGTTGGAGTCTTCTCACGGCTGGGTTTGTGACTCTTCTCTTTCCAGGTCTTCTTGTTGTAGTCTGATTCAGCTCCCTCCTTTAAAACCTCAAACTCTATCTTCTCAGGTTCCTTTGGTAGGACTTCACGTGTAACAACATCTTTCACCTCTCTAAACACCACATCTCGGCTGTACACAACCTTCCTTGTTTCTGGGTTCCAAAGCTTGTAACCCTTTAAACCATCCTTATACCCAATAAAGATGCACCTTTCAGATTTAGTATCCAACTTGGTCCTTTTCTCCTTTGGAACATGTACATATGCATCACATCCAAATACCCTTAGATGTGAAAGAGAAGGTTTCTTACCAATCCATACCTCATGTGGGGTCTTATCCTCCAACGGCAGTGAAGTGATTTAACTTCATGACCAACATATAGTCTCCCCTTGCCTGCGCGGTATTGTCCTTCGGTACCATGACATAGCTTCTTTAACATACCTTGGTATTTTGGTTCATTCTTTCTGCAACTCCATTTTGCTAAGGTGTGTATGGAGTAGTCTTCTGTCGTGCTATACCACACTTCTTACAGAACTCTTCAAATTCCTTCTTGCAGAACTCCCCACCATTATCTGTCCTCAACGCCTTTATCTTCTTCTCTGTCTGGTTTTCCACCAGAGCCTTAAATTCTTTAAATTTGTCAAAGACTTCAGATTTCTTCCTCAAGAAATATATCCATGTTTTCCTTGAGAAGTCATCTATGAATGAAACATAGTACACAGACTTTCCTAGTGATGGAACTGACACAGGCCCAAACACATCACTGTGCACAAGTTCTAATATCTTGTTTGCCCTCTTAGCACCGGAAGGAAAACTCACCTTCCCAGCACCACTGCTACAATGTTCACAGTTAAGTCTGGGAAAACTAAACATGCTTCTACCATACCATTTCTGTACGATGTCTGAGCATTCTCGATATGTCCAGAGCACTGATGCCGCATGGATGCTGTCTAAAGACAGCTTTAGGCTTTCCGCTCACTGAAACATGAAGCCCCATTACACCCATAAATGTAATCTGCCTTTGGCTTGTTTGAAGTTCTGATCAGCGACTCTCTTTGGATCTAATATGCGAATAATGCCGAACCATATTGCGAGTGCTGTCTTTCTGAACCTTGTTTTTACACTGTATCATCCATCTTATGCAATCATAAATTTCTGGCTAATGCGAGAATATACGAGAACACAGAGTGTTCTAATCCTTCCACCTTGCAGCTTCAGCTTGACCTTTCCACGTCCGACGATTCTGGCCTTCCTATCATCCCCTAGGAAGACATCACCACCATCATATTTCTCATACTCGCAGAACCACTCTCGATGGGGAGTGAAGTGAAAGGATGCACCTGACTCAATCAACCATGACTCATGATCTACATGTGTATTTGAAGAAGAAGCCAAATACACATCCCTACCTTCATCCGAGGTGGTTTCTGCCTCTACAGAAGGAGCATCATAAGATCCCTTTCCTTTCTCAGGAGCTTTAGATCTGTAGTCCTTTTTGTAGTGCCCTTCCTTTCCGCATTTTCAGCATACCTTTACAAACTTTCCACGAGATTTAGATCTCCCTCTAGATTTGGATCTCCCACTCGAAACCTTATTCTTGTTTCTATTTTGGGACCTTCCTCATACATATAAGGAATATCCATTCTGGCCCTCCATATTTCTCTGTCTCATTTCCTTCGACAACAAGGCTGAGACAATGTCATCAAAATTCAAGGTAGTTGTATTACTACCTATTGCAATAACCAGACTATCCCACGAATCTGGTAGAGAACACAACAAACTGATGCACTTATCTTCATCTAATATTTTAATATCAATAGATGACAGCTAACTTACCATATTATTTAAGGCGTTTAGATGCTTTGTCACCGAGTCTCCGTCCTTCATCCTCATGTTATACAACTTTTTTCGCAGGAACAACTTATTCACCAGAGACTTAGACTGGTACAAAGTCCCAAGTTTTTCCCACAAATTCTTTGTCGTAGCTTCCCTAGATACATTCAACAATACTGAATCTGAGACACACAACTGTATTGTGCTCTTAGCCTTCCGATCCAGATTCTTCCAGTCTTTATCTGACAATGCCGTTGGTTTAGTACCTAGATCTACCGCGATCCATTGATCTTTATCCACCAGCAGATCCTCCATATTGATCTTCCATAACTCAAAACTCTGACCATTAAATTTCTCGATCTCTATCTTTCTGCCCCTTGCCGTCTTCTTTCACCGCAAGAATCAATCCCACAGATCTCCCACTGAATAGGGTCTACCTCGGGCCTGAGCAAAAAACCCTCAATAGCAAAGGCATCCCCTTGAAGCTGAAACACCTCTGATACCAAATTTGGGTTTTAACCCTGAACATAAATTATCTACACGCGAATATTATAACAAAAATTAAATAAAAGCGAGAGCATAAAACATAAAACAGATAAACACAGAGATTTTCCCCTAGATCCCAAATTGGGACGACCAACTTGATTTTTCATTATATTCCTTTTAGTGTTACAACACATATGTATACATGTTGAAGAATAAATAAAACCTAATCCATTAACCCTGGATTAGAACATAACCATATTTCCCTTGATTGGATCTACAAAATACCAGGGACCAAAAACCATCGTATCCCAAAACCATGTGCAAAATCATGCACAAAACATGGGTGGGTCTGCACACCAAACAAATTTTCACCGGGGCGCTGCCCCAGACCCCAAAAGTGGGAGCTGCCTCCCCCCTTGTGACCCCCCTGCTACGCCTAGCGTAACGTACAATGCGTGGGGCTAGTCGTGGAAAGAATATAACACATACCCAACAGATTTCAAACATCTGGCTAATCGCTCCACCTACTAGAGTAAAGACATATCTTGTAGTAGATATCCTCTAGTCCAAGTCACTAGCATAATCAAAATAAAAAGATCCACAAATTGAATCTCTACAACCACTAAAGATGATACAATGGGAGCCTGTGCCTCAAAAATACTGGAGCACATAACTCGGTACTGATAAATGTTTTTCTCCTATATTTTCCATGAAGCTACTAAAATCCACAACTACATGTGAAATTTTAGGTGTTGTAGACACCATTTCATACATTAATTTTCCTACTACATTTTCATATGATTCCCAAAGATCATAATGAAGATAATCCAAAATTCCTTTACTATTCTGACTTTCAGCTTTAAATTTTTATATGCATTGGTTGCCATACCCACAATCTTTAGAAAAATCCAAACTTAAAAATTTCAACTTATGAAGTAGTTTGTGATTCATCAGTACTTGAAAGCCCTTCTATCTCATGTGACCCGATCACTAGTTCCACATGCGAGTAACTTCTCCTACCTATTTAGATACAATAGAAACCTCATTCACCTAAGTAATTCCTTTAAGTATGTAAACCTTTTTTATCTTCTCTTCCTTTATAGCAACAAAAGCGCCCTTTAATACTCTTAGTGCTCAACCTTGGCCTATGAATTTTTAACCCTATGAATCCTATACTCACAAATAAATGAAATTCTTTCTAAACTGAGGTACATGTCTAGAATTAGTCAATGTTCTAATCATATCAACATTTATTTGTATTCTTACATGTCCCAGCACATCAGTTTGACAAGATACATTATTACCCACAAACACATAAATTCTATTCACATCCTAAAATGAAGTGAACCTATTTTTATGCGGACCCATGTGATGGGAAGTGTCAGAATCTAATAAAAAACATTCAAAATGCTGAGAAACATTTCAATTATATAAGAAATTATCTATTATACCTAATTCAATAGATAAAACCTCATATAGCATACCTAACTCGACCTGATTTGCTTCCTTCTTTGGGTTTTCATTAGACTCTTTTCTTTTCCAAAAATCCTTCTTGATATACCTTGTTTTGTTGCAGAGCTAGAATTTAGCTATACACTTATTCCCTCTTGACTTTCATATGGAAGAGCTTCTTGCTTTATCTCCTTTGTCCCCGTACCGACCTTTGGGTACCATAACTTCTAGTGTGGAATTTTCAATTCTAGACATAATTTGTACCTATTTAGATAACATATCTACCATAATAGAATCAAATTCTAGAGGTTTAGTTATTCTCAAAGTGATAGAAGTAACAAGATGGTCCCAAGACCTAGGAAAGGAGCATAAAAAATTAATGGCTTTATCTTCTTCTTCAAATTTAACCTCTATTTTAGTCAACTAGAAAATAAGGATGGGTGAAAATGTGAAGTTGGGTTACACTTTTGTGAGAATCGGGGGAGGAAATTTTTTTTCCTCAATAGTTCGCCTAAAATTTTCAGAAATTTCGGCTGAACTATTATAGAGTTCTACCGAAATTTTGAAATTAGTTCGACTGAACTCGTTCTGCCATTTACATTGACGGCGTACTGACGGCGTGGGAAAACAGATTTTTGGCCAGAGATGGGAAAACCGACAATAAATTCTCAGTTGAAATTTTAGTTCGGTCCGACTATTAGTTCCGCTGAACTCATGTTTTATAAATATATTGCCCGTGAACTTTTACAGGTTTCATTTCTCTTTCGTGTGTTTCTTTTCTGAATTTTTGTGGCTCTATTGCGTTGTTGCTCTATTGCACTATGCTAAGCTTTGTTGAATTACTTCTCTGTTGTGCTTTAGTTGCTCCTCTCGAGCTGCACCGTGATGAATTTCTGTGAGCTCTGTTGAATTGTTGCTCTGTTGCTGCTCTGGATTTGCACCACGATGAGTTTCTGTGAATTTCCAGGTAAGTGTTCAAGTCCTGATGTAAATGTTGCCTCATCTTAGTGTAAATATTGATGTCAGTCCTGATGTAAGTCCTGAATTTCCTCATCTTAGTGTAAGTCATGATGTAAGTGTTGAAGTCCTGACATAAATGTTTCGTCATCTTAGTGTAAGTCCTGATGTAAGTCCTGAAGTAAGTCCTGAATTGCCTCATATTAGTGTAAGTCCTGATGTAAGTTTTGAATTTCCAATTAAGTGTTTAAGTCCCATAAAAGTGTTTAATACTGTAGTCGTGACTTGTCACACAGACTGCAAGTTGCAATTTAAAATAATGTATTCATAATTTCTCTATTGTATGTTATAAGTGTGCAACCGTGACTGATCACTTACTTAGATGGGCTTAACTTAGATGGCTTAGTATATGGCTTAATCTGCATAATCTACTGAATCCACTTAATCTTAGTCCAATAAGTAAATTGCCTATACCCCTTTCCCTTTCCCTACCCTTGCTTCTGGCTATAACACTGTTACCAATGAAATAGGTAACCACATTGTTACCTACTTCTTTTTGGTAGCATAAACAACACCCGATTTTGAAAAGTGGTGATGCAGAATCACCTTTTTTTTAGCACGTTTTTGACACTCTAATATTTGTATTTATGAAGTATGAATATTTGTTTTGAAATGTTAGTGATTTTCATGCTAATTTTGAAACATATTGATGCAGCATCAACTTTTTTTTTTTTTAGAGCGGTGATTTTCATGCTAATTTGAAACGTATTGATGCAACATTAACCTTTTTTTTTAGAGTGGTGATTTTCATGTTGGTAATAAAACATAAAAATTATATATATATATATATATATATATATATATATATATATATATATATATATATATATATATCGACAATAAAAAAACCCAATAAAAATGTAAAAATAAAAAATTAACTCGTAAAAATAAAAAAGTTAAGCAAAAAAAAAAAATCGAAAATTATATCAAAAGAAATGACAAAATTTGAAAAAAAACACATAGTTTAAATAAAAAAAAAAATTTAACAAAAAAAATAAAAATAAAAAAACATCAAAAACATTTTTTTCTAAGTTATTAAAAAAATCCATATAATTTAAAAAAAAAAATTAAAATAGAAAATTTAAAAATAATTTAAATTACAAAATTAAAATTTAGATAAAAAAAATAAAATACAAAAAAGAAAAAATTTAATTTAAAATATATAATTAAAAAAATAATAATAATAAGAAAACAAAAATACAAATTTTAAAATTAACAAAAAAACAAATTTAAAAAAATAAACGAAATTTAAAATTGAAAAAGAAAATTAAAATAAAAGAATTATAATAAAAAAAAACTATCATTAAAAAACCAAAAAATGAAAAAAACCACGTGCAAATAATTAAAAAACAAATATACATAAATTTACTATTTTTTTTTAATGAAACAATTTATAAATTTTAAGAATGAAAAACCAAATAAACTAAAAGATGAAAAAAAAAAATTTAATTAAATTAAAATTTAATAAATTTAATAAATAAATTTTTAATTTTAAAAAATAATTAATCTAAAATATTGAATTAAAAAAATAGACAAAACAAATTAAAACAAATTAAATTTAAAATAAAAAATTTGAATTAAAAAATAAATAAATAAATAAATTTTTTGAATTGAAAAAAAAAATTTTAAAATCAAATTTAAAAAAAATATATTAAAAAATAAAAACAATTTTTTGATCGTGTTGGCGCCGCCAGTCGGCCTCCCGGCCAGGTGGCGGCGGAGGCTAGCCGCTAAGTGGGCGGGGAGGTTGCATGCAGCCCCCCGCATGCCTAGCGGCCGGCCTCCGCCGCCACCTGGGCGGGAGGCCGATTCCGGGAATCGCCCTCAGGCCAATTCCAGGAATCACCCTCCTGCCATGGGAGGCTGATTCTGGGAATCGCCCTCCAGCGTCGTAGGAGGCTGATTCTCGGAATTAGCTTCTCGCCGTGGGAGGGTTATTCACGGAATCGACCTCAAGGCGATTCCCGGAATCGGCCTCCCGCCTAGTGGGTGGCCTCTATCGTCACCTGGGCGAGAGGCTGATTGGCGGCCACCATGATCAATTTTTTTTTATTTTTTATTTTTAATAATTATTTTTTTAATTTGATTTTTTTAGTTTTCTTTTTTAAGTCAAAAAAAATTAAATTATTTTCTTTTTAATTTAATTTAAATATTTGAAATTTAATTTGTTTTATTTTTTTTATTTTTTTTTTTTGGTTAATTTTATTAGTTTTTTTTATTTTTATTTTATTTTTCTAAATTTTGTTAATAATTTTTATTAAATTTTGTATTTTTTTTTATTTAATTTATATATATATATATATATATATATATATATATATATATATATATATATATATATATATATATATATATATATATATATATTTTATTATTCAATTTTATTTTAGTATTTTCATTTAATTTTTTAAAAGTTAATAAATTTTGTATTTTTTTTAATTTATTTGAATTTAATATTTTTTTAAAATTTCTATTTTTTTATTATTATTTTTTTAATTACATAAAATTTTTATATTTTTTTTTATTTTAATTAAAATTGTGTATTTAAAATTAGATTTTTTTGTTTTTTTAGTTAAACTTAATATTTTCAAATTAATTTGTTTTTTATTTTATTTTTTATTTAATATATTTTTTTCAATTTTTCAATTTTAATTGACTTTTAAAGTTTTTTAACTTTTTATTTTAACAATGTTTTTTTTTTCTTTATATTTAGAATTTAATTTTTATTTCAAAATTTATTTGTCTATTTATTTATTTATGAAAATTATATATATATATGTATATATATATATATATATATATATATATATATATATATATATATATATATATATATATATATATATATATATATATATTTCTTTCTTTCTTTTTTTTGACTTGTTTTTCTTTTTAATTTAATATTTTTATTTTTTTTATTTCTATATACTTCGAAATTTTAATCTTTAAATTTTTGTTTTTTATTTTATTTTTATTTTTTTCTTAAATTTTAGGTTTTCTTTTAATATTTAAATTAAAAATTTTATTTTCATTTTGTTTTTATTTTTTTATTCCTATATATTTTTAAATTTTAAGCTTTAAACTGTTTTTTTTTTAAATTTATTTTTTTTCTTAAATTTTAGGTTTTTTTTTAATGTTTGAATTTTAAAAATAAAAAAATGTTATTTCTATTTTTAAAAATGTCAAAAATATGACATTTTTTTTTTTTTTGTTATTCCTGCATCAACTGGTTTTGTTTTGAGGGTGTTTTTTCAATCCTTTTTTCAAGAAAAAAATTTGTTTTTAGCATAATTTTATAAAATGTGTAAATTTGACCTTAAAAAAAAACCAAGTGCGTTCTGGAATATACTTTTTTTGTTTTTGGGGTGCTTTTTCATGTTTTTTTAGTCTTTTTGGGCTAGAGTTCCTGTTTTTAGGTCAGGTTACCTATTTCATCAGTAACAGTGTTGTATGGGGATCTTTGTGTTTAAGTCCCATAAAAGTGTTTAAGAATGCAATCGTGACCTGTCACACAGACTGTAAGCTGCAATTTACAATAATGTTTCATAATTTCTCTATTGTCTATTATAAGTGTGCAACCGTGACTGATCACTGAGAATGCAAGATGAAACCTTTAACACTTTTATAGGACTGTAGCCATGATTTTTGATGCAGAATGCATGCTGCAACCTCTAATAATGTTTCCATAGATTGTATAGTGTCCGTTATAAGCCAAAGAAATTGATCAGCCATGTGAAAATAGGTGGTTTGCACTCTTTTTAGTAATGTTGTCCATTACACTATGGTTGTCTGGAGTGTTTTATAGCTGGGGTGCACATTTCAAAGTATAGTTCCCTTGCTTCGAATCGCTTGACATTTTCTCTGAGTGGTAACTTGGACATTGTCACCTTGGTGCAGCTTTTCATGACTCGACAGCTATATTGGTGTAACATGACTCTGTTTAATCATGCTTTATTCATTACAAAGAGCATTTGGTTACATATTATACATGATTATATTTCTATTTTGACATGAAATATAGATAAATTAATTATTGGTCTGGATTTGTGTCTTATTTCAAAATAGTAGTAACTCTTCTTAATTTAGTATGGTTTAATAGTACTTTCCTTAGCAACAGATCGAAGTGCATTAAGGAAAGGAAACCAAGGAATAAGAGAAAGGAAATGAAAACTTATATAGGCTTCTAAGGCAAGGCAGCTATGCAACCAGACTACTTCATTGAATAGTTACAATTTAATATGTAATATTGTATGGTTAATGAGTTTAGATGAACTATGAGCCACATGTATTTCTGGTTACTTAAATTGTGTCTGTTGTGAATAAATGTATTTATAGGATGTTTTACTTGTTATATTTCCCTTATTTTATACAAGTCCACTTGACCTGTTCCAGTAACTGCTCTATTGAGAATCTACTTGCTTCTACTATGTCATGCCTTCTTGACTTCTATTTTAGTGGTTGTATAAATTTAGTTTAGTTTCCTTTTACTGGTAGTTTTCTTTTGAATTTTACTCCCTCAAACTCCAGATGTATAAACATGTAGCTACATACTCGTTGTAACTTATTACATATTTCCATAATTGTAACTATGGCTATGCAACGAGACTGTTTCATTGAATAGTTACAATTTAATATGTAATATTAATGGTTATACATTTTAGATGAACTATGAGCCATATGTATTTCTGGTTACTTAAATTGTGTCTGTTATGAATAAATGTATCTATAGGATGTTTTACTTTTTGTATTTCCTTTATTTTACAGAAGTTCATTTGACCTATTCCAGTAACAGGTTTGTTGAGAATCCACTTGATTCTATTGTGTCATGCCTTCTTGACTTTTATTTTAGTGTCATGCCTTCTTGACTTCTATTTTAGTGGTTGTATAAATTCAGTGTAGTTTCCTTTTACTGGTATTTTTCTTTTGAATTTTACTTCCTCAAACTCCTGATGTCTAAACATGTAGCTGCATACTTGTTGTAACTTATTACATATTTCTAGAATTGGAACTATGGCTATGATACCAGACTGTTTCATTGAATAGTTACACTTTAATATGTAATATTGTATGGTTACTCAGTTTAGATGAACTATGAGCTACATGTATTTTTGGTTACTTAAATTGTGTCTGTTGTCAATAAATGTATCTACATGATGTTTTACTTCTTATATTTCCCTTATTTTATACAAGTTCACTTGACCTATTCTGGTAACCGATCCATTGAGAATCTACTTGGTTCTATTGTGTCATGCCTTCTTGACTTCTATTTTAGTGGTTGTATGAATTCAGTACAGTTTCCTTTTATTGGTAGTTTTATTTTGAATTTTACTTTCTCAAACTCCAGATGTCTAAACATGTAGCTGCATACTCGTTGTAGCTTATTACATATTTCCAAAATTGTAACTATGGCTATGCAGCCAGACTATTTCATTGAATAGTTACAATTTAATATGTAATATTGTATGGTTACTGAGTTTAGATGAACTACGAGCCACATGTATTTGTGGCTACATAAATTGTTTCTGTTGTGAATAAATGTATCTATAGGATGTTTTACTTTTTATATTTCCCTTATTTTATACAACTTCACTTGAACTGTTCCTATAACCTGTCTATTGAGAATCTACTCGGTTCTACTATGTCATGCCTTCTTGACTTCTATTTTAGTGTCATGCCTTCTTAACTTCTATTTTAGTGGATGTATAAATTTAGTGCAGTTTCCTTTTACTGGTAGTTTTATTTTGAATTTTACTTCCTCAAACTCCAGATGTCTAAACATGTAGCTGCATACTCATTGTAACTTATTACATATTTCTAGAATTGTAACTATGGCTATGCAGCCAAACTATTTCATTGAATAGTTACAATTTAATATGTAATATTGTATGGTTACTGAGTTTATATGAACTATGAGCTACATGTATTTCTGGTTACTTAAATTGTGTCTATTGTGAATAAATGTATCTATAGGATGTTTTACTTCTTATATTTCCATTATTTTATACAAGTTCACTTGACCTATTCCAATAACCGGTCTATTGAGAATCTACTTGGTTCTACTGTGTCATGCCTTGTTGACTTCTATTTTAGTGGCTGTATAAATTTAGTGCAGTTTCTTTTTACTCATAGTTTTATTTTTAATTTTACTTCCTCAAACTCCAGATGTCTAAAATGTATCTCCATACTCATTGTAACTTATTACATATTTCCAGAATTGGAACTATGGCTATGCAGCTAGACTGTTTCATTGAATACTTACAACTTAATATGGAATGTATGGTTACTGAGTTTAGATGAAATATGAGCCACATGTATTTCTGGTTACTTAAATTTCTTCTGTTGTGAATAAGTGTAGATCTATAGGATGTTTTACTTCTTATATTTCCCTTATTTTATACAAGTTCACTTAACCTGTTTCAGTAATCGGTTTGTTGAGAATCTACTCGGTTCTACTATGTCATGCCTTCTTGACTTCTATTTTAGTGGCTATATAAATTCGGTGTAGTTTCCTTTGACGGGTACTTTTCTTTTGAATTTTACTTCCTCAAACTCCAGATGTCTAAACATGTAGTTGCATACTCGTTGTAACTTATTACATATTTCCAGAATTGGAACTATGCCTATGTAGCCATACTATTTCATTGAATAGTTACAATTTAATATGTAATATTATATGGTTACTGAGTTTATATGAACTATGATTCACATGTATTTTTAGTTACTTAAATTGTGTCTATTGTGAATAAATTTAGATCTATAGGATGTTTTTTTTTATATATTTCCCTGAAAATTTATTGGATGTGTGTCTGAATCATTATCACCAAGTATATTATTTATGAAGGAATGAATGCCATGTCCGTATATTAATCTGTTACATAGATTCATAATAAGTACCATCTATTTTCTCTTTTCTATTTATTAAATCACTATGGACCATTTATATATAATATATTATAGTTCGTTTGTTTCCAGGTTGCAGGCTATCCCACCAATGTGTAGTTTTTCTACTTAAACTCTCTTCCTTGTTATACACAACTGTTAAGTTTATTGTTAGGGTATTGTTGTTTTATCTTGACTGTTTCTGGAACAATGTTTACCTTTATTCTTAAAATTCATAGTTACACATATAAGCTTTACTTGAGTGAGTCTAAAATACTTTGCGTTACTTCCTAGAATATCATTCTGATTTACCTCTTAAATATATGGGGTTGGGGTAGAATCTTAACTCTTATTTTCTTCTTCTTTTTTTTTCTATTATATATTTCAATAAAATAAATGGAATGGAATCCTTAGCTTATTAACCTTACTTTCCATGTTTTTTCCAAAAAAAAAATTGTTAATTTCCATTTTTTCTAAAAATTAAAATTATTTTTACCTTAAAATTTGCCAAATTTTTAAATAGAGACTATACAAAATTATTAGTTTCTAAACTTTAAAACAAATCTCCAACCTTAAAATTTTCCTTTCTTTCATAGAATTTTGAACTTCCATAGGATTTTAGTCTATCGATTGAGTGTTAACTTCTACAACTTCTAAAGGTAGAGTCTGTAAATGGCCAGGTAGCCTCTGGATCTCATCTTTTCTCAAAGGTGACATATCTAGTAAATTCCCCTATAGTCAATCTCTGTAACAGATATAAATAGAAATTATTCATTTTAATAGATCCATAAAACACAACCACTTTAAGGCAAACTATGTACATGTGTCATTTCTCCCACAAATTCTTAGGCATAGTTTTTAAAGCATACAATTCATGTTGGCTTTCTCTCATTAACTTTAAAACATGTTTTTTGTAAGTGCATAAAATAATTTTGCAAACCATGTAAATATCATTTCTCTCAAGCTTTAAGGCCTAAAAATTAAACCTAAAGTGGCTGAACTCTCATAGAATTTTGAAATTCCATAGGATTTTAGTCTATCAGTTGAATGTTAACTTCTACAAGTTCTAAAGGCAGAGTCTGTAAAGGGCCAAGTAGCCTTTGGATCTCATCTTTTATCAAAGATGGCATATCCAGTAAATTCCCCTATAGTCAATCTCTGTAACATATCTAAATATAAGTTCTTCATTTTAATATCCATTAACCTCAACCTCTTTAAGGAAAACTATGTGCATGTGTCATTTCTCCCATAAATTCTTAGGCAAAGTTTTTAAAGAATAAATGTCATGTTGGCTTTCTCCCATTAAATTTAAAGCATGTTTTTGTAAGTGCATAAAATAATTTTGCAAACCATGTAAATTTCATTTCTCTCAAACTTTAAGGCCTAAAAATTGAACCTAAAGTGGCTGAACTCTCATAGGATTTTTGAACTTCCATAGGATTTTAGTCTATCTGTCGAGTGTTAACTTCTATAGGTTCTAAAGGAAAAGTCTATAAAGGGCCAGGTAGCATCTCTGGATCTCATATTTTCTGAAAGGTGACATATCCAGTAAATTCCCCTATAGTCAATCTTTGTAACAGATCTAAATAGAAGTTTTTCATTTTAATAGATCCATAAAACACCACCACTTTAAGGCAAACTATGTACATGTGTAATTTCTCCCATAAATTCTTACGCATATTTTTTATAGCATACATGTCATGTTGGCTTTCCCCATTAACTTTAAGGCATGATTTTTGTAAGTGCATAAAATAATTTTTCAAACCATGTAAATGTCATTTCTCTCAAGCTTTAAGGCCTAAAATTGAACCTAAAGTGCCTGAACTCTCACAAAATTTTGAACTTCCATAGGATTTTAGTCTCTCATTTGAGTGTTAACTTTTACAAGTTCTAAAGGTAGAGCCTATAAAGGGCAAGATAGCCTTTGGATCTCATCTTTTATCGAAGGCGACATATCCAGTAAATGCCCGTACATTGAATCTCTGTAACATATCTAAATAGAAGTTTTTGATTTTAATATCCATTAACCTCGACCACTATAAGGCAAACTGCGTACATGTGTCATTTCTCCCATAAATTCTTAGGAAAACTTTTAAAAGCATACATGTCATGTTGGCTTTCTCCCATTAACTTTAAAGCATGTTTTTTTTAAGTGCATAAAATAATTTTTCAAACCATGTAAATGTCATTTCTCTCAAACTTTAAGGCCTAAAAATTGAACCTAAAGTGGTTGAAATCTCATAGGATTTCAACTTCCATAGGATTTTAGTCTGTTTATCGAGTGTTAACTTCTACAATTTCTAAAGGGAGAGTCTGTAAAGGGCTAGGTAGCACCTGTGGATCTCATCTTTCCTCAATGGTGACATATCGAGTAAATTTCCTTGCAGTTAATCTCTGTAACATATCTAAATAGAATTTCTTCATTTTAATATCCATTAACCTCAACCACTTTAAGGCAAACTGTGTACATGTGTCATTTCTCCCATAAATTCTTAGGCAAAATTTTTAAAGCATACATGTCATGTTGGATTTCCCCATTAAATTTAAAGCATGTTTTTTGTATGCGCATAAAATAAATTTTCAAACTATGTAAACATCATTTCTCTCAAACTTTGAGGCCTAAAAATTGAAGCTAAAGTGGTTGAACTCTCATAGGATTTTAGTTTGTCTGTCAAGTGTTAACTTATAAATGTTCTAAAGGCAGAGTCTGTAAAAGGGCTAGGTAGCACCTCTGGATCTCATATTTTCTCAAAGGTAACATATCCATTAAATGCCCCAACAGTCAATCTCTGTAACAAAACTGTGTACATGTGTCATTTCTCCCACAAACTAAGTGCATAAAATTCATTTCTCCCACAAAATAAAGGCTTCCTCCCATTAATTCTAGATGTGAATTCTACCTTAAATTTTTTAAGTCAAACTTTAAGATAAACCATGCACATGTCATTTATCTCATGCACATGTGTCATTTCTCCCATGCATTTGCAATAAATGCCAATTTAATATATATTTTTATTGATTTATTTATTTATTTATTTTTTTCAGGGATTAAAACCCATTAAATATGGTTGAAAAATGGAAACTATGCATAGATGTTTCTTTCTATCCCAATCCAAGGAAAGAAGTGATTACATATGTGCTTTCCAATATTGCGACTAGCAAAGTTGTCCAAAGGAAAATGAATATATTGGGAAGAACAACAAACAACGAGGCATATTATATTGGATTGATAGAAGGCTTGGGAACATCTATGGAGTATGGATCAAATGGAATTGTATTTTTCACCAATTCTGAACTTGTGTGCAACCAGATGAATGGCGTGTACCAAGTTAAGAAGGAAAGGCTAAAAGAATTGCATGGAATAGCAAACAGTATTGTTAGGCAATTTTAGTTTCTTAGTGTAATACATTGTTCAAATGTGAATAATATGTTTGATGATCTACTGTGTGGGGAAATGCCAATTCAGGATTCATCTATCAAAGATGAATTAATAGATTAATTAGAATTATACGGAGAAATGCCAATGCAAGGTTCATCTCTCAAAGATGAATTAATTTTGAGATGCTCTTCTTCAAAAATTCAAGATTGATCTCTCAAATATAAATTAGTTTTGAGAGTCTCTTCTACAAAAATTCAAGGTTCATCTCTTAAGAATGAATTAGTGTTGGGATGCTCTCCTTCAAAATTTATTGATGGACATTGTAACATATCTTGTATATGTGTGTGTTTTGTACTTATAAATGTGTCTTTTTTAATGACCATGTGTTTTATTTAATTATATACCAAGTGTGCTCCCACCACACCATGTAAATCGTAACTTGGTTTACTTCACATTTGCAACAAGTGGTGAACTTCACATTTTAATAAAATTAAAATGTGGGGACATCAACAATTTTTTGTTTAAATGCAATTTCACTTCTTTTTTAATGACAATGTGTTTTTTTCAATTTTATACCAAGTGTGCTCCCATCATGTAAAGCACAATTTGGTGAACTTATCATTTTTATAATTTGTTTTCTTAAATTGAGTTTCACATATCAATTAGTGCTTTGAAAGTTGTTTTTTACATAATTTGTGTAAAATAAATTACACTAATTTTCTGAAATTTATTTTGAATTTATTTTAAATTAGTCATTTAAAAAAATAATTGTAAATGTCCACCTTAGATATATATATATATATATATATATATATCATGGAGGATGAACGATGAAGATCAACATAATCCGATATCTCTAGCAGAGATGGGATAAGGGATCGAGGGATGTTCATGGTATTTAAATATAATCTTAAATATCCATACATGTGTGTACATATGGAATTATTTTTTATCAAATTTTTGAGTTAAACTAGATGTTAATAAGTTTCATATTTTATTTTTTAGGAGCTAAGAGGAGAAGGGTGTCTACTCCATCCATGGAGCATGCCCATGGTTCATCTAGTCGTGGTATGCTTCACGCAATTTAATCAATGAACATGTACTTGTATTTATATATATGAATGCATTTTTCAATTGATTATAAATTCGTATTTATTTCTGAAGCTTCTTTCTCGTCTCAAGAGGTTGGTGGTGGTTCAAATCCCCTTAGTGGGCCATTAGTAAGTGCTAGCAGGTTGCGTGAAGGTGGTTTTATTCCCCCAGAGGCCAATCAATGGCTAGTGGTGTTGGTTCTCATCAGGGTTGTTCTGGTTCTTAACGGTTTCAGGGTGGGGAAGATGCTAGCCAACCACATCGAGGTTTCCATCAATTTGAATATTTTTTTCATTAAATTTGTACAAATTTGTTTACATGTGTTTTTTCTAATATAATTTTTTTTATATATTAATGTAGAGTCTGAAAACACTCAAAATGTTGGTTGAAATAGATGTAAACGCTGAAAACGCTTCATTCAAGAAGAAGGTTGTCCACCACCACGACATATCCGAACGACATTTCCGATATACCGTGGGAAATAAACATGCAGAAATGCACCTTAGAAAGGTGCCATAACTTCATGCAATATTTCAGAGAGATCTCGTGTCTTTGACTCTACCTCCTGAGAGTCGACAAAGCTTGGAAATAGTTACAGATTCTTTAGGCCAACTAGTAGATGTGTACCAAAATATTGGGGCAAGCACATATAATTTTGTGGATGTCATGAGAGAAATAAAGGAAACAGTGATGGGACCCAATAAATGGGAGGCTCTTAAGGAAAGAGCTACAACAAGAACGGAAAAGTCTATGTTTAATTTCAAAGAAGAGACAAAAAGAAAGATGTTGAAGGTGCAATATTTCAAGCACCTTGATATAGCTCACTATTTGTATGATAGACACCTTGCGGCTTATGGAAGACTCCCATGGAACGATGAGGTTCCACTTTATTTTGAAAAATTATTTTATTCAGAGTTATTTTTGGAAATGAAACCCAATTACAATGACCTTCCCTCTGAATTTTTTGGTCCTGGGAAAGGTTGATTTTGTGACCGTAGGGGCGCTAGGTGTGATGCTGAGTTACCTCATCCTGAGCCACCATTGGTTAGTCGACCTGTTCATGTCGAAAATTTGCGGTCAGAGATGGAAGGCACTTCTCAAATTAGTCAAGAAGCAAGGGATGCCATCATCGACAATGTTCATAGTGGATTGGGCGGAGTTGATGTTTGTCTGAATCGGAAAAGAGCACGTGAGAATGCACGTGCCAATACAGATGAGGAGATTGACAACATGACTGTTGAAGATCTGAAAACATATGCAAAGAATTTTTGCAGTGGTTGGCATGACCTAATTCTTCATGAGGAAGAGGGCATGAGAACGGTATGTGTTAATGGTTAGAATTCAATTATTTTAACACATACATACAATTTGTAATAAATACATATATATACATAGATTTATTTGTATGTATATTAATCTAACAAAAATGTATTATTATATGTTAACACCATTTCCAGTTGTCATGCTTAATGAATGAAGAAAATGTTAATATCACGTTTGGAGCCTCAGGTTCAAACAATCAAGATGGGTCTCATGATCAAGATATGTTGCGAGATGTTAGTGTTTTTTAAACTTGATATGTTTAAAATAAATATTTGTGCACACATGTACATCTTCATGTATATATAATAAAACGTTTTAATAGATTTTGATACCGTCCAATGTTTTTGGGATGGTGGTACCTTCTTCTTCCTTAGGAGATGTACCTTCTACTTAGGAGATGTGCCAGGTTCACAACAAGTATGGAAAAATTTTCACTTTTAAAAGTTATATGTTTTTAAGTTATAAATATATTCCACCTCAAAAATTTCCATTAAAAAACAATATATATCTATATCTTGAGTTATTTTAAATTTTTTGAATTTTAGGTTTTTGGAGATTTTCTTTTGGACGCTCTTTTAGAGATGTGCCAAATCCACCTGCAGAAGTATTCAATTTTTCACTTTAAGTATATATGTTTTTAATTTATAATTTATAAATTGAGGTTTAAAAGTTTTATTATAAACTCAGATCTTGATCTTGAGTTGTTTTATACTTAAAATTAAATTTTTTAATTTTAGGTTTCTATAGAGGATTTATTTTCTCCACGGACTCTAGCAATGGAGATAGGAACATCCAAATCATTTCAACCATTTGAACAATTTGTCTAATTTGTTTTTAATATTATTGAAAATAATTTTATATATATATATATATATTCATTTTTATTTGAGAATTTTTAATATATATATATATATAGATATAGATATAGATATATATATATATATATATATATATATATATATATATATATATATATATATATATATATATATATATATATATATATATATATATATATATATATATATATACATACATTTATATTATACAGTTTACTGTGGAGATGTTACCATGAGAAGATTGTGGTGAAAAGGAGCAAATGGAGAGGGAACCTCATGAGGTATTGCATGATTTTGTTTTATATATATATTTTTTTACATGAACTACTATATATTCTCACTTAATTTTAAAACATCAAATTTTAATGTTTGTACGTGCATTGTGTACAAGTTACCCATGGTTTACATGATAGCTCGTGGATTGAGACTTTGTTGCGAAAGAAAATACATCCATCTATATTTGATGGATGATTTCTAGATTTGATTGGGATTTGCAGTCTTAAATTTACTTTTTTATATATTATATAGATGTAGTCATATATATTTAACTTGATACTTGATACTTGTGAGATCAACAAATTTTGGACATATTTTATGTGAAATACATTTGGTACATGTGAATGTGATATATAATGTTTTTAAAACTTAAGTTTTGGATAGTTGAACTACTAGTAATGTTGTGATCTATAAATTAATGTTTTTCTTTTGAAATAAATTTGGCATGTGAAGTAATGTTGTGTTATAATTTGTTTTGTTTTTAAAACTTAAGTTTGGGATGGTTTAAGTACATTTGGCATGTGAATTAATGTTGTGATCTATAATTTTTTGTTAAATTAAAACCAAAGTTTTGGATACTTGGTCTACATTTTGCATGTGATATAATGTTAAATGCTTTTATTGCATAGTTGAACTGCAATTGGCATGGCATGTGAAGTAATGTTGTGATATAATAAAAAAAAAAAAAAAACTCAATTTTGTATGGTTGAAGTGCATTTGGCTTGTGAAGTAATGTTGTGATCTATAATTGTTTGTTAAATTAAAACTTTTATATTTTGATTTTTGGATGGTTGATCTGCATTTGGCATGGGATATAATGTTAAATTTTTTTATTGGATAGTTGAAATACAATCGGCATGGCATGTGAAGTAATGTTGTGAAGTACAATACATTTTGATGTATCTATATACATATTGATTCTAGGTCTTGTTAGATGTGTTGAAAACAATCATAAAAATTTAAAAATGCCATGCATATATGTATATATATATATATATATATATATATATATATATATATATATATATATATATATATATATATATCATCAATATTTTATTAATAGAAAAAAACTACTTTATTTAATTTTCAATTTCTGAAACATGTATATCGATGCTTGTAATTCATCAATGTCAATAGAATTAAGCTACTTTCATTTAATTGCATTATAGAACATATATATATATATATATATATATATATCTATATATATATATATATATATATTCATTATATATATATATATATATATATATATATATATATATATATATGCAACATTTTTCATCAATGCATGTATAGAAAAGCTACTTTAATTTGATCCTAGTGTGCATGTAACGAAAAAATTTGTACATGGGCAAACACTTGCACAGATAATGTAACAAGGCAGCTCAATTTTTAGTTGAGTTCTGGAAGTTCTAAAACATAATCCAAAGAGAAGAAGTTGTTGGGCAGTTAAGTCAAAAAAATCCAATAGAATGCGATCTTCAATGATCCATTCATGATCAGATTTTGAAATTTTCGATTTCTTAATTTTCATTTTTTTATTTAACCTATGTTAACTTTATGCGTGCTACACACACCAAGTGAGTATATTGACAACTTATGACATCAGGTTCATAGTCTGCAAAGTAAAAAAAATTCGCACTTTGAATGGTTTGTCTGAAAAAATAACCTTTTAGTATAATAGATCCTCTTTCATATGGAAACCCGTGATCATTATAGTTTTCTGATAATTTAATTTTTCATTCAGTGCAATGCATCAAATAATACTTCACATTTTCATTGTTGTGAGTAGGTGCAATTACCACAGAAACATCTCCTACACAATAAAACAAACTTAACAAACTTATGTATTTAAAATTATTTCTAGATCTTGATCATTTGAAAGCAATTCAAATGTTACCTTCTCTAACAAGATCAAAAACTTGATCACCATCGGATGATATTGTAGTCTCCTCTGATTGCATTTCTTGAAACATTGCAATGAAGATTTTTCCCTTTGTATTTAGCTATGTATGTTTCCAATATTTTACATACATTTTTTTTTCACAAATGTCATTAGATTCTGTGTTATCTATGCAAACATGAGAAAAACAAGAATATTTTCTTTTATCCAATGCAAACACATTTCTAGACAATTTTGTTTTCATTGAATGCAATTTTTTAGTCCCTTTTATTGTTTCAACGTCATTTCCAATTGATATATCTACTTCTTCAATCCCAATATGCCAAAAAAAACCTTTATATAGAAAATTAAAAGGATAATGTAAATATGATATCAAAATACAATCAAAGATTATCAATCAAAGATAATCAAATTGTGATAAATGTACAATGTTTAAAATTAGATATCCAATAAAAATTACATTGAATGTACCTTTGCACTTCCCTTGATCGGTTAGTCTCATGGATTAGAGCAGCAGTGAACCATTGAACAAATTCTTTAGCATCCACAAGTTGGCTTGCAGAGGGGTTCATTTAATATCTTTGAAGTGCTCGTTTTATGCATGCCCCTACATCACATGTTCTCCTTTTCCGTGACCAGTCTGAAAGAAATTCCAATAATGTTTAATGCAGGTTTTCTTATGAAGAAAACACAACCAAAAGAATTATCTTTCAAATTTGAATTTACTTGCGCATCCATTTGACCATATCCAATGTTCATTGAATGTTATTTCACGACTTTTCAAGGAGTCATAAATCATTCCAAAATAGTGTTGTACAAAATATGTATCATGTGTACGATCATCACTGATATAAAAGTGATATTCTTTAATAACATGTCAATTTTAACTGTTGATTTCTATATGATTAACATTTTTTTCAGCATGTCTATATAGAATATAGACAAGCATGGAGACCTAGTCAGAATGATAGTATTCACTTTGAATTCTTTTTGTGGAACAAATGTGTAGTATTCTGCAAAATCAATTACCGAAAAATGGTCCCTAGTGGAAAAACTTCACGGGATTTTTTTAATTGCAAGTCTTTCCATCGAGCTCTATGGAAATTCTTGGTGTATTTATAAATTTCTACCTCAAACTTTCTCAAAAAGTCTATCACAAAAATTTCTTTTTCTCGTAATTCAATTATTTTAGCACTATTTGCACCTTGAATCGATGTATGGATATATTCATATCTCTTCCATTTCACTTTCATGTTGGAAAATTATTGATCATTTATATCAATACGATATTTGTTTTGAAATTTAGTCAAATTTCCACAATCATCGCACTTTTTACCACCAACACATGTCTTTTCGTAAAATAGATCATCGCTTTGTCTTTCAGATAGAATTTGAGATATGAAATCATGGATAGTGGAAGAAGGAGGTAAATCCTTCCAAAATTTTCTACCAAAATTAAGGAATGTGTCATACTATAACTCAAATTCCACATGATAACGACAACAACAAGTGTCGCGTACAGTGATAGGTTTTACATACCATGGTTTTTGCTGAAAAAAAGCACTAATTGACACATGAATTTCATGATTATATTCTTTGAACTTGTTTAAAAACTCTATCTGCATGGTTTCCAAGAAATTTTTTTCATGTTCTTCGTATTGATTTCATGTTATTCTTCTTTGCATCACATCTAGTGCATTTGGTGAAACACATGAATTTCTCTTCCAATATTCATATATTATTTTTTTTAACATGTTCTCCAAGTCTATCTTTGTATGGTTGCCTAAAAATAGTTCTCCAACAAGCGATTTCATCATTTAAATCTATTTACAACTGAAATTTCTGATATTTGTGCAAATTTTTTCGTGAGGTTCCTAATGCTCGTGCCATAGATTTTACCAAGAGATTCTCTTTATTACATGATGAAACCATTTCCATATGTATTATTCTACATTAAAATGAAGCATTTTTATGTCCAGATCTTCTAATTGAATTTATAGCACTATTTATATTTTGTATTACATTTTCCTTCATTGTTTTATCTTTGGTTGATTTTCGAATACCCAATAAAGTAGTAGATTCTTTTAATTTCCTTAATGATAGGATACCTTTCAACATTTGGGCTTGAACTGTCACATTTCCCTTTGTGAAGTACGTATCAAAAATGTGGTTAACACGACATCATATATAATGGCTAGCTCTTTTATCTCCATATGTGTGAGTGTCAACATTTTCTAACATCTCATCATCGACATTGATTTTATCTCAGACATATTCGAATGAATAGTACATAATAATTTTACATATTCAATAAATAACTAAAATAATAAATATATTTATAATTTCAATAATAAATGTTTTTGTTATATATATATATATATATATATATATATATATATATATATATATATATATACCTTTTGATTCAATTTCTTCACTTGAATTTCTTTCAACATTTTCACCATCTTCAATGATTGGTTCAATATCTCTTTCACTTTCTCTTTCAAAATTTTGTATCTCATCATCAATGTTTTGAGGAATATCTCTCTCTCTTTACATTGAAAAATATTTTTCAAATTAGTTCATCAAATAAAAATTAAGCTTCACATTTTACACTAGGAAAAATTTTAAAATATCAAACTCATAATATTTACATTTACATACCTTCTTCAACTTCTAGATGAGTTTTATTTTCCCCTTCAATATTTGAGAGTGATTCTATCTTTCTTTTGCAAGATTGTCTCGTCCCTTCTCTACGTTCCTCAGGGTCTCTTTTTCGATCATATTTTCTCATACAATTCCTTCGATTTCCCATGATAATAGAGTATAAAGTTCAAAAAATTTCCTTCTAAAATTTAGATAGAAACTCAATTAAAAAAAAATTACAAAATATTTAATTTAAAAAAAAACTCATTTTAAAATTTTTGCAAAAAATACATACTTCAATCCAGAACACTTACTTTAAAAAACCCTAGAAAAAAATTTCTTATAAAAATTAAAAGAAGCTCAAAATATTTCCTTCCAATTCCTACAAAAAAATTTCATTTAAAAAGTTAGACAAAAAATCATTATAAGAGATTTACTTCAACCCAAAACACGTACTCTAAAAAAATGTCACTTCAAAAAATGCCTCTAAAAAATGTCCATTGAAAATTAATTCCAACTTCTTAAAAAATGCCACTTTAAAAAATACTTCAAAAAAATATCTAAAAAATATCACTTTAAAAAATACTTCCAAAAAATGTCTTTTGAATATTAAACCTAAAAAAAGTCCTTTCAAAATTAAGCCCAAATCCATACCTTCAGAAAAAATGAAAATTAAGCCCAAAAAACATCCAAAAAATGTATCACATACCTCCAAGAAATGTCTTTTGAATGTACCTCCAAGAAAAGTCCTTAAACCCAAAACAATCCTTTGCAAAAAATTTCTTTGAATGTATCTCCAAGAAAAGTCCTTAAACCCAAAACAATTCTTTGCAAAATCAGACCAAGACCTTTGTAAAATAAAACCAAATGTGTGAAAATATGTGAAAATAATGAATGATTTCGCAAAAATTTATATTTCTGCGAAATGTTTTTTTGGAGAGGCTCTGTAGTATTTTCCAGCCGATGGAAAATTGGGTAAAATTTTGGCCAAACTTTTATAAAGAATTCGGCCAAAATTTTATGTCATTAGACTTGATGGGCCTTCGACACAAAAAATAATTCCGCTGAACCTCTTTTAGGAGTTCGGCCGAACTAATGCATCAACAATTATGCAGAACCAAGCTCTGGATACGTATCTGTAACTTTGGACTGATTAAACTCCGTGAAACATTCTAAATTAATTGTCAGAACCAATACAAGAATTTTCAGAATTGAATCTATTAGGAAATATAACTTTTATAGAATTTCATAAAAATTTACTAATTATAATTAATTTTGTAATAAAACGGGTTCAAACAATTTCTGAAGGTCATTATGATTAAGTGAAATCATAATTATGTATCTTCCAAAGTACATTGTAAAAAAAATTGTAAAAATTATGGTGCATTATATTGGCCTATCATATCTAATGGGTAGTTTTTATATTTTTAGTTTATAACTTATATGTTAAGAAATTTCTTGCGTTGCAAAACATATTCAAAATATGTAGTTGTTTCATATTGGACCAGCTAAAAAAATTCTAGAAATTATGATATGCATCTGTTGGCTTTGTAAATATGACGAAACCTAAGTAGACTCTGTCTAGATTGTGGTAACACATTTTGTTTCTCAAAAACACAAAGTTTCAAAGAATGCAAAATTGTGTATTATTATGACTTCTTATGAATCCTTTGATTGTTAAAAAACACACAGTCAAAGAAATGCTAAGTTGACATATCAAATGTGTATAAGAAAATTCCAAAAAATAAGTAATAGAAAGCTAATAAAATTTCTGACAACTTTTATTTTTATCACAAAATGAAATTCTAAACATAAAAATTGTTTTTGTCTTGCAGAAAGTTGAAGAACAGGGAAAAATGAAAGTTTTTTCTCAAAAAAGGGAAAAAATTGTAACTCAACTACACATTTTCACCCAATATACATTTATATTATCTATAATTATAATTCCTTGTTTCATATGGAGGATATACAACTGCCTTTTCAACTATATTCCATTGGTCAAAGACTTGGTCATGTATATAGTTTCCAATTTACCCCCACAAACTTGTTGTTGAGTTTTCTTCAACAATGTTGAATATAACATCACTCGACCGGAACAACCTGATGGTATTGAGAGTTCATGCATCTAGGTCATCCCTTTCCAAATATGGCATGCTAACATGTCTCTTTCTTACCCCATCTAATGCTTTGTGCAACCCTTGTTTTACCAACAAATCTTGTACCATTATTTTCCATAATGAAAAATTATATTTACTGGTGAATTTCTCCAACTCAAACTTGACATTAATCATTTTTGTGCTTTTTCTTCTTCTTAAATGTGCTCTTTTAGTTTTTAATGAATGGATCATATCAAATTTTTACTATCAATCTTTCAGCTAGGGTTTTCATTCTTTTTTATTTTCTGCTTCCGTTTTTTAAACTTAATTTTCATAATTTTCCTCCTTTTAGGTTTTTCCACTAAGGCTTTAATGTTCTGATTTTTAAAGTATTTTTTTTTAATTATTTAAATAGATTTTGTTGTTCTTGAAAAACAAAAATATACTTCCTTTTCTAAAGATTAATAAAATTTAACCACGGGAAATTATTTAGAGGAAAACCTTTTTTCCTTCACATGCTCTTCCGAAACCTTAATCCTACATCTCTTCTTGCAAGAAACCTAGAAAAATCACCCAAAAATATGCATATTCCTCTGCCTGCTGTAATTTAGGCTCCAAGTTTTATTTACAGCCTTTCTTGATAGTTCTTCTAATAATTTTCTTGGCAAATTCCATATGGCCATGCTTGGTTTCTCATCCACTTCTATGTGAGCTTCAATGGAATCTCATTTTTATGCAATAATCCATGAGTTTATTATGGCAACCCTGCTCCAGAAATGATAATTCTTGACTTTGAAAATGGGTGGCACTGGAAGTTGAACAAATCAATTTGTTTCTCTGTGTGATGACTACAGCTTATTTTTTCCCTGATTCTGCACGAAGCAAACTTTTAAATTGTTGTTTACAACCCTTGTGACTTTTATTTCAGTAGTTTCTACGTTGTTTCTTCTATATGTGTTTTTGGTAGCCTCTTATCTCTACACTTTCAACGGCTGTTGGCGGGATTTTTTCTAACAACTTCACAAGTTCTTATGGTGGCCAAGAAAAAAAAATGGCCCTGAATCTTCTCATGCGACAGGATAATTTCTCACAGTTGACTCCAATTCACTCTAATACCACTTGTTGGTATTTTGAGCCCTCAAATAATTAATCAAGAAATAAAAATATGCACAAAATCAGGAAATTGAATGCATACACATAGACACATATTTTTTACGTGGTATAACCTTGACAATGTGTTAAGGAAACCTCTGTGGGCCAAGGGATAGGAATTATTCATTAATCAATATTGTGATGACTCACTATATTATAATATTTCTCTTGGGCTACAAAATTTTAATAGGAAGACACCATCACAAAACTTCCTGTTGTTACCTAAATGTGTGAATGATAAAACATGAATTAGATTACATTTAAAAAAGATATTTTAATTATTTTCATTAGTAACAAGAAAATTTTATCTTATCACTAGATAATATGCAAAAAATCAAGGTAAGTAATTCCCAATTTAACCTTGGAATGAATTAATTTAAAGGATAATCCTTTAATTAATTTTTTTTAACTAGAAATAACATATGATAGGGGAAACTACATATATCGTTGTCATCACAACAAAGTATGTATATGGAGTTGTTGATGTTAGTCCATAACAATTTGATATAGTTCACATGTGGCTTGATCAAGTAGGTGCCCCAATTTCCACTTAAACTACTTTAAAAAATTAGCAGATATTGTGGAGAAATAACTAATTCACTTTAATCAACATACATTATGATAATGGAAAAAGCCATCATTATCAAAAAAATATAAAATTAAAAATGGATTTAATAATACAAACTCATAAAATCCAATCAACACAAAGTAATAAACAAACATTGAACACTAAACCAAATACAATATATAGTATCTATCAAGAGATGTAATAAAATAACCATTTGATATAAAAATCCAATAAACCAATAATTTATATGAATATTTAACATAAATATAATTAAGCTACATCCTATTATTATATTTTTATTATTTTTTATTATTTCATTTACTATGCTTATTTAAATATAAGAAATATTTTACCACGATGGGGGTGATTGAACGCGATGCATTAAGTGGAAGTGGTGGGGAGGGGAGCCTCCCAAGGGATCTCTAACAAGCTATGATGAAACTTAGAGCCAAGTGGTGGCCAAGTACCTGGTCGAATAGAATATTTGAGAGATAGGATAGTGTTAAATGCTAGAGGGAGTTCTGCATCCGGTAATTGGTCACATTGGTTATGGGAGTTTTGGAGGGTGGTGCAATGGTCAGTATCAATGCACATGTTACTAGCTTGTGCATTCCTATCTATTTGTATTCTACACGATGCATTGAGGTAGCCAGATGGATGGGTGGTGAATGGGTTAGGAGGTGTAGAGTTTGGGACCTTGGTGATAGTAGAGGCAATGAACCCTTTATAGGATGGTCAGATACAAGGTGGAGAGAGGTTGTGAGGGATAGCTTAGTGGCACTGGTAACTTGTATGAGGGGGCTCATCTTTTTCAATTTGGTATGATTCAATTTTCTTCTCTTACTTGCTCGTCTTTGTTCTATATCTGGATTTTTTGGGGTGGTGGTAGATTTTATTAGGTGGGATTTATCTTCTGAGAACCTGGGGCATTCTACAAGGGTGGAATTTTTATTATGAAGTCTTGGTTGGGTTTATGTGGTGTTTTTTAGTCTTCTTTTTGTGTGAGTAGGTTAGATTCATATGCTTCTTCATGTCTCTCCTAGTTTGTTTGGGTACCTAATCAGGAGCAAGGTCGTGCCTTACCTAAGCCCCTCAGTTGTGTGGGGAGAATTCTGTCTGATGGAAGGGCATAGAACTCAGGGAGTAATAGTGTTGATTTTTGTTCGAATTGGAGGAGTTCTAGAGGTTTTGTCTATTGTTTTTTGTTGGTTAGTTCTCAGATGTGATATGTTGTGACAGAGGGTTCAGGCTTGGCGAGATGGGGTCATCCATAGAGAAGTTTTTGGGCATGAAGGAAAGGCATGTGTTGGGGATGGCATGAGGCAGGCTAAGGGGGCTTATGATGGTGAATTGGCCCATGATAATTTACCAACGTCTGTCCTAGATGAGGCTCCACCTTCATTGGAGTCGCTTCCTAGATGCAAAGTATAAGGATGTTCCTAGAAGAATTGCGTTAACAAAGGCATGATGACATGGATGAAATAATTGCATCCATGAATGATCTGCACCACAATTAATGGGTGATCTTGGAAAAAATTAACTTGATCTGGAGGAGCCATAGATTCTCAGTTGAGGGGCTGGATGAAAATGATGGTAGGATAGATCACTTGAAATGCCATGCACATGGGCGTCCATGACACCCTGATTATGTAATCATTGGGCAAGTCCCTGCACCTCCTCACAATCTATGATGTCATTTGGTTATGTATGTATTTTCGTTGTTTTCTATTTATTTTTTTTTCGGGGGGGAGGGGGGATATGATCACATTAAAATTTTTGGCATTTTTCTATCAGTTTTAGCTCACCTCTCTTGGCCAACAAATATAATCAAAGTAAGGTCACGAGAGAAAATTTTCCATTGCAAATCTCATGTAAATTTTTATCAGTTAATAAAATTCTTTTTGAATATATATATGGAATTTTAATGATAGTTACTCTAAATGATTCTCATACTAGAAGTATTATTTTAATATTCCAATTTTTCTATTAATACTCTAAACAAATTATTTCATATTATTTTGTTTCTTTAAGGATAATTTTTCTCACTTTCCCATATATTTATCTATTTAATTATTTTTATCCACTATATACTAATTTAATAATTGACTTGTTGCATGATATATTATTCTATGATCATGGAGGATAGATGGCATAACATCAAATATAATTGGGTTTGTATCATTAGCAATCGAGTTTGAGTAGCCTACACTAGCCAAATCCCTACAATTTAAATGGTTTCTCTCTCGAGTATATTTCATGGTCTCATTCCCCATTGAAAATGGCACCATTCGTACCACCACCTACTGGCATTGAATGGCTACCATCTATAAAAAAATGAATAGCTACCACTTACCTGTAGACTGCCTAAAAAATATAGATAATAAATAAAATTTTTTTATCAAAACATATACTCCAACATTGCAGAGAATCAACACAGGAACATTATTCAGATGTATGAGTGGGCAAGGCCACAAACGATCACTTAGTACCTCAGAGTAGTCTTGAATATAGTATGTATTGTTTTTCACCAACCAAAAGTTATGTTATAAAGCACTCATATTCTTTGTGTGTAATTGAATTATCAATCACCGAAAAGAGTACGGTTGAAATAAAAACTGAGAAAATGATGTTTGCTGATAACAAATCTCTTTGTGATTTTGTTTAAGGTATGAGAAAAATAATGTTAGTTGAATAATGGATTTTTTAAATTCTAAAAATTCCAATACAATATTTCTACTTGAATGGAAACAATTTTTTTCCTAAACATCCTAGATCCAGCTTAACCTTGGATCTATCAAGTGCTAAGAGGGATCAAATCCATCGAGGTGAAAAGCTCTTTTTTGAGTGAAAAACTTGAGGAAAGGTTTGCACCTCGAAATATTTGATCCCTCTCAGTGCTTGATACATCTACGTTTAAGATGAATCTAGGTTCGTTTCAGTTGTGTGAGGTCATACATTAATTCTTGAACATCTAATTATTTTAATAATTTTAAATATGTTAAATATGTCTAAGATTATTTTGGTCAATTTAATTTTAACGTTTCTTAGTTACCTCCATTTGTTTTGATGACAAAGACCATTCGTATTTTTAATGATGAAAATTGATGAAATAATTCTTTTAAGTGTAAAGTGACATTGTAACAATGTTGAATGATAGAAAATGTGAACAATAAAAATATAGTCAATTACAAACAATTTTCATTGCAATCAATCTAAAACTATTTTCTTCTATTGTTCTGATTGTCACACCTATTGATTATTTTCTATTACCGTGTTTGAATGCAAAGTGATTAACAATGATGAATGATAGAAAATGGGAATAATAATAATGTAGCCAATTACAAATAGTTTACAATTTCAAGAAGAAGAAATTTCAGGTAAGTGAAAATTTTATTTAGAATGAAAATTCAAGTATTTTATTTAAGGTTGAACTACTGTAGCACAAAAGTCAATTCACGTCATCAATAATGTTTATGTGCTTACACTAAGAGAGTGTGTGTATGTTTTAGGGTGAAATACAGATATACATGGATGGGGGGAGAGAGGGAAGAAGAGAGAATCAAATATAGGGAGGGAGGAAGAGATATAGATATGGAGAGAGAAGTGTTAAAGAGAGAGGGAATTGGAAGAGAGAGTGAGGGAGTGGAAAAGGGAGGGAGATAGAGAGATAAATAAGGAGAGACAATGTGAGATAGAGATATAGATGGAGGGGGCAGAGATGTTGTTACTGAAATCAATGCACACTATTAAGCTAATTACTTTGAAATTAATCCACATTATACATATATTTGCATCAAATCAGAAATAAAAATCTTCACTGAAATAAATGCATCTATTGCAAACAAAGAAATAGCATTAGAAATAAACATCTACACTAAAATCAATGCACCTAGTGCAAAAAAATCAAATAGGATTAGAAATCAACATCTACACTAAATTCAATGCATCTACTACAAGCAATGAAATAGGACTTGAAATCAATATCTACATTGAAATCAATGCATCCAGTGCAACCAATCAAATAGGAGTAGAAATAAACATTTACACTAAAATCAATGCATCAAGTGTAAGGTATTAAATAGGATTATAAATTGACATCTACAGTAAAATAAATGCATCTAGTGCAAGCGTTCATATAGGATTGGAAATCAATATCTACACTAGAACCAATGCATCCGTTGAAAGAAATCAAATAGGAGTACAAATAAACATCCACAATGAAATGAATTCATCCAATGTAAGGCATTAAATAGGATTAGAAATCGAAATATACACTAAAATCAATGCATCTAGTGCAAGCGATCAAATAACATTAGAAATCAATAACTAAACTGAAACCAATCCATTTAGTGCAAGCAAGCAAATAGGAGTAGAAATCAACATCTACACTGAAATTAATGCATCTAGTGAAATGTATTAAATAATATTATAAATCGACATCTACACCAAAATCAATGCATCTAGTGCAAGTGATCAAATAATATTACAGATCAAAAACTACACAAAATTAGTATATTAGTGAAAAACTAAAATATTCATGACTCTCTAGATCTAACTGCTATGTAAGTTAAGTATGAAGGGTTTCCACAGTGCATTATATTAGATATCATTTTTGGGATTCAAATGCGTTAAGTAATTCATTCATATATGACCATTTCCATGAGATGTAGTCCTAAATAACTAATTTCTCATGATTTTCAATAGTTCACTTAACACTCATTACATTGGGTGATGCTCACAGGGGTGAAGAAGTGGGATTGAAACTAGTGACATGAATCACATATCATCAATCATAACTTCCAGGGTTGCACTTGGTAACTAGGACTTCCCGGGAGGTCACCCATCCCAGAACTCCTCTGGCTCAAGCACAGTTAACTGTGGAGTAACACCCTCTTCCAACATCTACCCAAGTAGCCATCCAACCGGGGTAATAATGTGACAAGAGGCCACTAATATGAGATTAAACCTCCTAGATTACTAATCTAAAAGGAGTGTATTATTTTTCTATGCTAAGTGTCTGTATACTAATAAAACATGTACAATTTGTCTCCCTTTGTTTGCATAAAAAATGAGTTTTTTAACCATGAAACATAGATGAATTTGTGAGTTTTAAGCATGAAAATAAGCATAAATAACAATGTACAATAGTTTATAACAGATAAATAACATCACATATAAGTTTTACAAAGCAGGCATGATGAAGCACTTCACCCCTCCTAGGCTACATCTGTTGGTCCAACTCCTAATGGCATATCCCTCTTTGTCATTATGCTCAAAATTTAAAATACATGTGTTTACAAGCTGCTAATGGTTGTTGTCGCTACACCAGTGGCTCCAGAATGCTCAAATTATTCTAGGTAGACTCTTCTTTTTCCCAAATTGCTCGAAAGTTGACTTCCCAAAGCATTTTTCACAATATCAGCTAGAAAAATTCCACTAAAAGTAGAGAATTGTACATAACTACAGTTAATTTTGGTTAAAACCCCCAAATTTAGGGTGCCTCCACAAATTCCACCGGAAAATATCATTTGATTTAAATTCAAGTGGTTAGGGAGGGGTGTTCACATGTCGGCCCCTCGCCTCAAACTCTTCGGTTTACAGTTTAACTCTGCCATAAGGGAGGCGCGGAACGCGTGTGGGACATAGTTCTGAAGATCGTTTGAATTATATGCCATTTGAATCATGCATGTGATAGCACTTTCATTCTGCCGGAGGTTACAATATAGATAACCACCACATTAAATTTTTTATGTCACGGTTTGACATGTGACCTCTACCATGAACCCATCAAAGCTGTGGTTTTTTGCAACTGTCGGAACATACATAAAATGTTGCGGTGATATGTGACCACATCCGCTAAGCCGCTGATTGGTGGTTTGGTAAGCCACCAGTTGAAGGTTTGATGCTGCGGTTTCAAGTCATATGTGACCACATCTGTTGGGCAACCAGCGGGTTGGGACCGTTGGCAGTCCCCCCCCTCCGATTTCAACTTTATAAACTTTAAATAATACATGAAACCCTTAAGTGTTAATAATTAATAGAAAACATGGATGGTAGAAACCTTTGCACGTTAGCTGGAGGTCACAAGGTCGAACCGCCCAGACCTCATAAAAATTTTACACCACCATCCAAGGCCCACGTGGTGGCCTCCGGGCTGGCCACATGTCACCCATTCATTGGTCCTTCACAACACTTCATAAAACCAAATCAATGGCCCAGAAATAGCCATGTGGCACGATATGATTGGCTTTAAGAAAAAGGGAATATTCCTAGTATATGCCACCTGTTGACTATACCTAGATGCTAACTGGCCATCCGAGTTAGCCTGTCACAAAAATTTTAGCTGTTTATGGAAATGAACAGAATGCGAGATCTTCCTCATATGACATCGGTTTTTCGAACAGTTCATGGTGCTGCAATCCCAATGACAATACCTGTTCAGTCTCTTAGGCTTGATAAAACTTCAAGCACTTTCAATTTTGAGCATAACATATGATCCCCTGATCACACCTACCCCTTGGGAGGATTTTGGACCCCAAAAGACTTTATTTACCTATTCAGAAGACGATGGTACAAATCCCTGACCTTTTCAACTTACATCCACCTTTCCTTACTTGGTTTGCTACCCTTGAGGCCAATTCGAAGATAATCGACATGGCCCCTCTTAGAAGTGTGTGTCCTCCTGTCAAGGATGGAATCCTCCTTGAGCTCATCCAAAAATTCTGGTGATAAATATTCTATAGCTGACAGCTGAATATCACTCCCTTGATCATCAATCAAAGGAGTCTCATACAAACATAAATTTTCCACATTGACAATAGAATACATTTTCATATCTGAAGACAGGTCAAGTTGAAACGCATTATTACCAACTTGTTTGATGATCTTGAATGGACCATAGTGAATGGGCTTGAGCTTTTTACCTTTTGTGAAACCATACCTCATCTCCTTCTTGAAACATGTGATCAACTCAATGTTTGTCATGCCTCTCCTTGTATTTTCTTTGACTCTTCTCAAGCTTTCCTCGAACTTATTGATGAATAATCTAAATTTTCTCAATGACCTTTCGAGCCTTGTCAATATCACTATGCCCATCAATTGCAACATCCTTCTCAAACTTGAAGTCTAATGGTGATTTCGACAAATACCCAAAGCATGCTTCAAAAGGTGAAGTATTTTTAGAAGAGTGCTTTGCCTAATTGTAAACATGCTGAATGTAATGCAGTTGTTCATCCGACAATTTGGGATCTTTGCTGCAATATCCTCTCAATAGATGCACAATGGTTCTGTTCACCACCTCGGTTTGGCCATTAGTTTGCGGATGAAAAGCAGTACGCTTTTTCAACTTTATGTCCATCATCTTCCATATATTGGACCAAGAATTCCCAAAAAACCTGGAATCGCTGTCACTATCAATAGAAGTTGGAAATCCATAATGAACCCATACATGTTGAAAATAAACTTCAGCAGTTTTTTCAGCAGTAATGGTTTTCTTACATGGCATAAGTACACACATTTTACTGAATCTATCCAAAAATACATTAAGTTAATCATCTTGTTTTCTTAACATAGGTAGACCTTTAGAAAATTCCATGGAGACACTCTCCCATGGCCTTGATGGTATCGATAATGGCGTGTATAACCCAAGCTTCCTATTGCTAGACTTGCTTGTTGCATAGATAGAAAAACCTCTTATAAAACATGACACACTATTTATCTTGTGAGGCCAATAGCAATACCTCTATAGATGTGCAACTGTTTTTCTTACCCGAAAGTGTCCAACAATAAGAGACAAATGAGCCTCTCTCATGACACTAAGCCTCTATTCTTGTGGTATACATAGCTTGCCAGAATGAAACAACTAATTGTTATGCATGTGATAATCATTTTCCTCAACTTCATTCCATTCACTCAAACTAGCATACACATCTTGAAAATCAGCATCCAATGCATATTGTTATATGTAACTCTCATGTACAATGGAATCATTTTTACGTAAAGTAGAAGAACTTATAATTGGCCTTGAAATCATATTAGAAAATTTATTGAAAATACCTCTCTTGTACCTTATAACCAAGTGAAACTATTGAAGAAATCCCCTCCACCTGAAATGTCGTGATTACGGCAATCTTGTTTGTGACTACAAGTACTGTAATGGTTGGTGATCGGTATGTATAATCGTCTCTTTACCCATCAAGTAGTGTTTCCAATTATTTACGCTTTGTACCAACACATACATATCTTTGTCATATGTAGGATAATTAGTTACAACACCATTGAAATTTTCATAATTAAAAGCGATAGGCTTACCATGCTGCAAAAGTATTGTGCCCATGGCATAATCACTAGCATCGGTTTGTATTTCGAATGGCTATCTTAAAGTCGGTAATGCAAGGAACGAAGCTAAACTGATATTATATTTTAAAGCTTCAAAAGCTTCCTGTTGTTTGCCTCCCTATTGGAATCCTTTCTTCACACTTGTCACTGCATGCATAGAATTTTCTATGGCAGAAAAGCTAGCATAAAACTTTCTCCAATACTGAGTTGTGCCTAAGAAGCTTCTTACCTCGGTTATTATATTTGGAGTGGGCCAATTCACAATGGCTTCAAATTTAGAAGGATAAATTCTCAACTCACCTCCTCCTACAATATGTCCCAAATAAACCAGAGAAGTCTTTCCAAATTCACACTTTGACATCTTAAGAAATAATTTCTCTTTGTTCAAAACATCAAGTACCCTTTCCACATGCAAGACATTTTATTCTCTTGTTCTGTTGGAAATGAGTATATCATCTAAATACACAATCACAAAGTCATCAAGAAATGGACGGAAAACATTATCCATAACACGCATAAAATTCGACGGTGGATTACACAAGCCAAATAGCATAACCAACCACTCAAAGAGTCCTTGTTTGGTTTTGAATGCAGTATTCCATATATCACTTTATGCAATTCTTACTTGATGATATTGACATCGTAAATCTAACTTAGTGAAAAAAATTTCTTCTTTCATTTGATCAAGCAAATCATCTATCCTTGGGAGTGGGTATCGATTCTTTATCGTTATCTTGTTCAAAGCTTTGAAGTCTACACATATGCACCAAGTCCCATCTTTCTTCGGAATAAAAAATATGGGTGAACCGCATGGAAGTGCTTGGCCTTATGAGTCCCTTATCCAGCATGTCCTTGATTTTCCTCTTTATTTTAGAATTACCCATTATCGACATGCGATACATGCCAATGTTTGGAAGAGGACAATCTTGTTGCAACTGAATCTCATGTTGAATCTCCCTTTTTGGATACAATCATGTTGGCTCCTGAAACATCTCATGATGTGTATCAGCTACATCATATAAATATGATTTCAACGTAGGATAACAATATTCAAATGATTCATGATTAACATAAGCTTTAGGCTTAATCATTAGAAGAAAAAATTGATTACTTCAATTCACCAGCCTCTTTACCTATCTAGCATTTTCCCTTGCAATATTTGTCTTCTTGCAATGTGCTCTAACAATGAACTCCTTGCCATATTTGAATAAATGGTATTTGTTCTCATCGCGATGGAAGATCACTTTCCTATAATAAAAGTAAGGACTGCCCAACATAATACCTATAATATCAAGTGGAACCACTTCTAATTAAACCGTGTCAACAAAATGTTCAGTTCTTGCAAAGCACAATATGCACTTCTTCAAAACTTATAAATTTGCATCCTTACAAATCAACCCAAGTGGATATGGTTTTGGATGTGGAATGGTCTCAAGATTAAGTTTCTTGACCATGTATAAAGAGATTAAGTTTTCTTGTGACCCACTGTCAAATGTGTCAATCTTTGTATGTTTGGATATGACCCTAATATGAAACAATTCAATTTTCTCTTCTTCATTTGGAGCTTGTATGTGACAGTTTGATGTACTAGTACTGGGTTTTGTTTCAATTTCTTTCACCTTCATGTTCTTCAATCCCATGGATGTAATTTTTTATTAATCACCTGAATCCTCTCCTAAGTCATGTTGAGTTATAGCTACATTTTTCTTCTTCCCTTTGTTATTTTTATACTTGGGTCTCTTTCGAGGATGTAATTTCCAACAATTTTTGTCTTCATGGCCTTCTCTTGAACAATTTTTACAAACCAATTTCTCTCCCCCTTTCTTGACATATGCATTCTTTTCTCCCTTACCTTTTAAGGTCTTCCCTTTTTTTTTCCCCTTAAAAGGTTTCTTCCTACTCTGATCAATAATTTTCCTCCCTCTAGCTTCTAGATGTGTTGCCTAAACACAAACTTCATCTAAGATTGTAGGGTTAAACATTAGAATAATATGTTCTAGATAGCTATCTAAGCCTCATATGCACTTGAGCAAAGTATCTTGGCTCTACAAATCTACCCCTAATAAGAGAGCTCTTCTCCTAAATTCTTGGGTGTATTCTTGCACATTCTATCCTTTCAATTGTATAAAATTTTTCCAGTTCATTATAGATTTCTACATGTGAGATAATGGATAAAACTTTGTTTTATTGTAGTTATGAAATTATTCCATGATAGAATAACCTTACCATGCTTTTTGATCTCCTCCTTTATCATGGTTTCCCACCAATAAAGTGTTTCACCTTCCATCCTCAATGAAGCTAGTTGGATTTTGGTATCATCGTCATGAAGGTTCTGAATTCTCAAATAAACCTCCAATTGCCTAATCCATTTATCAAGCTTTTCTGGATTGACTTCACCATTAAACATTGGTAGTTCAAACTTAACACCAAGATTTAGAAAATGACTTTTACCAGTGTTCTTTGACTTGTGTTACTGGTGTACTAAAGATGAAGTAGAGGATGATGATGATAAGGGTGAGGATGGTGACTTTCCACTGCCTCCATTTCCTCCATTTACCTTCTTTGAGTTATCTTCATCATTGTGACCTCCTAATGATCCCTGACCTTCCTTGTGAAGTTTGGATCCTTCTCATTCTAGTCTTTCATTCCTTTCTTGATAAAGGACTCTCACCATTTCAGTCATGTCAAGGAATTCTTTCCTGAACACTCTTTATTCTTCTTTGGGATACACCTCTTCATGGATTTCTTCTTCCTCTGGAGGCATGATTATTGCTTCTTCTACTTCTTTTGGAGGTGAAATAGGTGGTGGAGAATGTGGAAATATTTCCCTCCTTTGTTGTGGTTCATTTTGAGAACCTCTTTCTTCCACCAATTTTCCTTCTCCTCTCTTAAGCTTAAGCTTAGTAAGCATGAAAATTCTTGCAAACAAAAAACCAAATATTTGCACACAGAAAAACTAGATATTAAACTCTAGCTCTAATACCAACCTGATATGAATGGAGTGCATTAATTTTTTTTGCTAAGTGTCCTTTCAGTAATAAAAACATGTACAATTTGTCTCCATTTGTTTGCTTAAGGAATGAGTTTTTTAACCATGAAACAAAGAGGAATTTGTGAATTTTAAGCATGAAAATAAGAGTAAATAAAACTATACATCAGTGTATAATAGAGAAATAACATCACACATAAGTTTTACACACCAGGAACAATGAAGAAGTTCACCCCTCCTGGGCTACATCTGCTGGTCCAGCTTTGAATGACATGCCCCTCTTTTTCATTATGCTAAAAAATGCAAATACATGTGTTTACATGCCTTTAATGACTATTTTATCTACACCAGTGGCTCCAAAATGCTCAAATTAGTCTAGGTAAACTCTTTTTTTTCCCAAATTGGTCAAAAAATTGACCTTCCAAAGCGTTTTTCCCAATATGAGCTAGAGAAACTCCACTAAAGGTGGGGAAATATACACAACTGGAGTTAATTTTGGTCAAAACCCCAAAATTTACCGTGCCTCCATAAATCCCACCTAAAAATATTGTTTGATTTAACTATAAGTGGTTAGGGTGGGGTGGTCACATGCTGACCCCCTGCCTTAAGATCTACAGTTTACAATTTAACTCCACCATAAGGGAGGCATAGAACCTAGATGGGACATAGTTCCAAAGACCGTTTGCATTATATGCCATTTGTACCACGCATGTGATAGTGTTTTCCTTCCATTGGAGGTTACGATATAGATAACTGTCACATTAATGTTTTTATGTCATGGTGTGGCATGTCACCTCTACCAAGAACCTGCCAAAGTTGTGGATTGGTGCAACTGTCAGACCATACATAAAATGTTGCGGTGATATGTGACCACGTCCGCTAAGCCGCCGATTGGTGGTTTGGTAAGCCATCGATTGAAGGTTTTATGCCGCAGTATCAACTCATATGTGACCACATCTGTTGGGTCGCCAGCAGGTTGGGACCGCTCGCGGTCCCCCTCTCCAAATTTCAACTTTAAAAACATTAAATAATACATGTAACCCTTAAGCGTTAAGAACTAACACACAGTGTAGATTGTAGAAGCCTTTTCATGCAAGCCGAAGGTAACGGGGTCGAACCCCCCGGACCTCATAAAAATTTTACAGCACCATTGAGGGGACACGTGGCATCCTCCCGGCTAGCCACGTGCCACCCATTCATTGGACCTCCTTCACAACACTTCGTACAACCAAATCAATGGCCCATAAATAGCCATGTGGCATGATCTGAATGGTTTTGATAAAAAGGGAGTATTCCCAGTATATGTCACCTGCTGACTGTACATACATGCTGACTGGGCATCCCAATCACCCTATCAAAAAAAATTTATTTGTTTAGGAAAAAAAATAGAAAGTGATATCTTCCGCATATGACATATGTTTTTTGAACCATTCCCGGTGCCAGAATCGAAATGATGAGACCTATTCACTCACTCAGGTTTGGTACAGTTTCAAGCAATTTCAATTTTGAGCATAACACATGATCTCCTGATCAATTACTTTAAGGAAGTGGAACTGATAGAAACACAATAAACATACCTTACACAACATCAACAACAAATCAAGGAGGTAAACCACCCTCCTAGACCCCTGTAACTTGAAGAGGGGATGGATTTTGACCCACTTGAGCCTTATCCATGGGCATATAATGGAAAGGAAGTGGCTATAGACACTTAGTTGTGAACTAGCCTTGGTAAGGTAGAGGCTAGGGCCCCAAACAATCAATTATGTTCCTGCAACTCTGGGATTTGTGCCACATTTTCAGCCCCTAAGCCTGGCTCACTTCCAAGAACTTCTTTTAACTTCAGGAGAGGATAAATAACATCATAAAAAATACATGGAAGCAATCACATCATTAGGAACTCATCGAAACCCACCCATCCATGACAGGAATTTCATCAAACATGTCACAAACATTTCAGCTATAGGTGTAAACAACATATTTAAACATGGGGGTCTCATACTTATCTGATAACCCCTAATAAGAATTTCTCCCTTACTTCATTAGCTGCAATACAATATATTTTACCATAGATACATTGTGGATTCATTTACAATAAAAAACATAGATTGATGGACACATCATCACTGATAAAATACATGCTTATAACCAACATAATAACAACAGAAATACCATGGATATAACATCAATGAAATCTGCATAATAACCAATACATTTTCATACCAAATACCAAAGGAATGAGCTTCTCCTTAATGAGTGTAAAAACCAACCGGAGATGGGACTTTCACGTTCCACCTGACTATAGATTGGTTGAGCCAAATCTCTCTTCAGCAATCACCCTCGTGATATATTTCAATCATGAATGTGGGACTCATAAACAAATGAAAAATAACCAAACAAGCATGGATGTCACTACATTTCTCTGCCTACACCGTGAGAAATTTGAGTGCCTCCTAGTTTCTCAGGCTTTATTGTAACCCATAGTTTGATCTACAGGTCACTAGGCACTACACCAATACCATCTCTTCAGGCTTTACCCTACATCCTATCCCTGGAATACTAGGCCTAAAGGAGAGATATCCACCTATTGGATTTACCATATAACCTACCATTCACCAACAAGGGTTCCTAGGCCCACCGAGGCACACAATTTGGCTTTACTACAAACAAAAATTTGGCTCAGTGGTTACTAGGGTAGTGGCTTTACCGTGATTGAAAATTTGGTTTTGGGACCACTAGGCGATGTGTTTTTCATTTCAAATATCCACCCTAATCAGATTCAAATCCATTCAGCAATCCATCTCAACCAAAGTATGATAAACCGATCTCATCAAAGCTATACGGAAATGGAAAGACTAGGTTTAAAACACTGTCACAGCTAGAAAAACCCATGCCAAGATAGCAAGAAACCACATGCAATACCATGCATTCTAGATCTGGCAAGTAAATCACATATGAAAATTTATACCTACAAAGAATCTTGTTGTAGTTGCTTCATCATACTCTTCATTTCTTTCTTTTCCTTTCTTTCTCTAATGCCCAAGTGCTCCAAGAAAATTCTAAGTGTCTAAGAGTGAGAGAGAGAGAGAGAGAGAGATAATAATTAGAGAGCTCCATAAGTGTCAGAAAAATCTTGATCCAAATCTTACCAACTCATCCTCAAAATCTTTTTTATCAATTTCCTCCTCAGATGCAACGAGTGAAATTTCACCTTCCTTTTCTCCTAATTTCCATTATTTTCATAAAAAAAATGCCAATTAATGCCTCATGCCTTTCCAAATCATTTTCCATTGCCTTTTCCAATTTCCTTAGCCATAATAAACTGAAGTGAACACCCGCTAGGATTTTTTTCCGAACACTAATCTTGTAATAAGTGTCCCATCAACTGTGGTTATTATTTTTAACATTTATAACATGGAATTTTCATCATGGTTTTTATGGTTTATGTCTCTATGTGTCTCATTCTTCTTCTCTCTCTCTCAACCTTCCATTTTGTGTCTATCTCCCTCCTCCTATCCTTCTCTCTCTCCCCATCCCTCTCTCCTTTGTTTCTCTCTCTCCACCTCTCCCTCAATTTCTCTATATTTCTCTTATTCCCTCTCCCCCATGTCATATATATCTACACTTCTCTCCATCTCTCCTTATTTGTCTCTCTATCTTAGTCCCCTAAAGACATCTCTCTCTCTCTCTGTCTCTCTCTCTCTCTCTCTCTCTCTCTCTCTCTAGCCACTACATCTATATATCTATCGCAGTCCCCAAACCTACATACACTCTCTCTCCATATCTATCTTTCTATCTCTCTCTCTCCCTCTCTCTCTCTCTCTCTCTCTCTCTCTCTCTATTTTCCTCTCTCTTCTTCCCTCTCTCCCCCTCCATATATATCTTTATCTCCCCTTATCTCTCCTTCTAACCCCTGAAATATACTCTCTATCTCTCTCTGTCTCTTGTTTCACTCTCTCCCTCATTGTCTCTCTATATCTCCCTTGCCACTCCTTCTCCCTCTCCACCTTTGTCTCTCTCTGAATTTATTCCCCTTCTAACTCTATAACTCTCTCCCCCTCCCTCTCTTCCTTCCTCACTCTCCCTTTATCTCTCCCCCCGCCATCACACACACACACTCTCTCTCTCCACCCTCCAACTCTATCACTATCTCCCTCTCTCTCCTTCTCGTTCTCACCCTCCCCCCCTTCCATATCTTTGTCTCCTTGTCTCTCTCTTCCCCTTCTTTCCCTATCTCCATCCTCTCATTTTCTCTACCTTCCCTAGTCTCGCCTCTTCCTCATTCCATATTAATATCTCCTTTATCACTCCCTCTCTCTCTCTCCACCCTTATCTCTCAATTTCTTTGTTATTCCCTCCCTCTCTTTCCCCCTTCTAAATCCATCTCTCCTCCCCCCCACCCCTCTCTCTCTAATGTCTCTCAAGTACCCTCTCTTTTCCTTCCTCTCTCTCACACACACTCTCTCTCTCCACCATCCAACTCTGTCACTATCTCCTTCTCTCTCCTTCTCTCTCTCTCCCCCTCTCTCCCCCTACATATCTATGTATCCCTATCTCTCTCTTCCCCTTATTTCCATATCTTTATCCTCTCCATTTCTCTCCCTTCACTTGTCTCCTCTCTCCCTCATTCCATATTCATATCTCCTTTATCACTCCCTTTATCTCTACACCTCTATCTCTCAATGTATTTGTTCTTTCCCCCTCCAAGTCAATCTCTCCCTCCCTCTTCTCTCTCTTCCTTCCTCATTCGCCTCTCCCACCTATTTGTCTCTCTCCCCCACTCTATTCCCCCTCCATATCACTCTCTCTCTTTGAAATATGATCCCATGATATTTTATTTAAGAAATATATAAATTAGAAAAAATATAATTGGTTGTAAAATATTGGACCTATATTTTGGATCAATCATGTCAAAGAAAACACAATAATACAAAAGTTAAAATAATAGTGCACTATATTTCCTCTATCATTGTGACTCGATTTTCTTTCTATGTTTGCTTGGATCTTTGGTTAAAATGCATTTATTCACATTTTTTTATAATATATAAATTTCACATTTGCATATATAAAAGTATTCTCATTTTTAATTTATTAAAACATTGATTTAACCTCCGTCCAAATAGTTTTATTAGTCGTGAGGATGGTGGGTTTAGATATACCTCAAAAGTAATTATGACTTGTTGGCTTTTAGATTTAATTAATTTATAAAATTATATTAAAATAAAGTATTTGTAAAATATTTTTATTTTGAAATTAGTTATGGTTTTCTGGCATGTGGTATTGATAATCCAATGGTCATGGTATTGGCCCATGGTATTGTAAGTGAATAATTAAAATCATGGATCCATAACATAATAATCAAAAGCCTAGATGACCCATGGTATAGATAAACCATGGTATTAGCCCATGGTATTATGTTTTTTTCTCCTCTTCTCCTTCTCTCTCCCCCTATCTCTATATTTCTCTTCTTGGTATTGGCCCATGCTATTGTAAACAAACCTATTTAGAAGTTAATAATATCCATGGTAAATATTAATTATTAAAAATCTTGTTATATTGAAAATATTAATTTTTTATAAACTTATTAATTAAATTTAAAAATTGTTATACAATTATTATTTTAATTTATCTTATAAAATAAATATTAATTTATAAGTACTATTTATGTGTTAGATATTTCAATGTGATATGTATATTAAAATTACAATATAAAAAAATTGAATCTAAAAAAGTAACTCACATATTGCATCTAACACCTACACATCTAACCTCTAACATCGATCTCACATCTCACATCTCACATCTAAAACATCAAGAAGTCTAACATCTAACGTCTAAGTCTCACATCTCACATTCAAGGTTCACACATCCACCCATCCACCCTATACTGAGCTGAAATTATTTGTTGTAATATTGTAATATCCCTATAATATACTTACTGTAACTTTGGTGTTTACATATGGTAAAAAAAAATTAAGTTAATATAATTTTAACTATTTTAATCAAGAATCGATTGAAATTGAAACGAATTCTTGGTAACCACCTTCAGATTCTTGGTTCGGCTCTCTGCTTTGGAAAAAAAGTATAGTAAAAAAGATGAAATTAATATAATTTTAACTATTTTAATTAAGAATAGATTGAAATTGAAACGAATTATTGGTAACCACTTTTAGATTCTTGGTTCCGTGGCTCTCTGCTTTGGCAAAAAAAAAAGGGGTTTTGTATGGAAGGATGAGGAAGGTATTAAGTGATTAGAAATACATCCTTACAGAGGGGATCCAAGACTTGGCTTTCTGCATTCTTATAGAAGTTGAGAGAAGGAAGTATCTGGAGGGTATTAAGAGATTACGAATACATTCTTATGGAGCTGATCCAAAACTGGCTTTTGTATAGGTGGAGAGAGCATTCTTATAGAAGTTGAGAGAAGGAAGAATGTGGAGGGTATTAAGTGATTAAGAATACCTTCTTATGGACCTGATCCAAGACTGACTTTTGTATAAGTGGAGAAAAGGAAGGATGGGGAAGGTATAAGTGATTAAGAATACATTCTTATGGAGCGGATCCAAGACTTCCCTCCTTCATGCATGAATACAATGGTTGTAGTCGATAGGTCAAATTTGTTGCTAAACTCATACCTAAATGATGCAAATGTGGGAGTACAACGCACTCATGAAGTTAAAGTATGATATTTTTGTTTGTTCAAAATTATTTAATTTATTTCCATTGATAGCTTGAGGCTTCGAATTTCAAAATTAAGGGTTTTGAGGAGTGTTCATTTTAATAGTTTCAACGAAAAGTGTAGATGGCAGGAAGGAATTTCAACTGTCTTTGATGGTCGAATTTACTTGTTAAATTCCATACTTTAATCACTAAAGGTTTTAATGAACTGGGGAAACATATGCAGGTGGATTTGTGTATGATCTACCGTAAACAATTGAGTTTTCTCCTTCAAAGAAAAAGACCGGAAGCATATCACGTTGGCCTGCAAATCTCCGAGGCATTTGAGTCCGTACGTTATCAAGGAGCTGCACATCCCAGAGGCATTCGAGCCGTACATTAGCACGGAGGTGCACACCAGAGGGAAGTTAATGTGATGTACGCTAGAACTAAGCTCTGGACGGTCTTAAGGTTAGTCGATCATAAAGGATGGGTTGAAACTGTCCTAGAAATAATGCATGGGTATAGGCACAAAATAAAGATTTGTTGTATTAACTATTTTATAAAGAAAGCAGATTAATGTTGTATGCATAAAAGATTAGATTCCTAACATTATTTTGGGAAGGATTGCATGGTAAACGGTTACTAACTGTGATAATATTTTCATAATATTTTGTAAGGAGAATCTAAGAACCAAAGATTATTTAAAAAAAAAAAATTGATTATGAAGTTTTGTAAAAAAAAATAAAAAAATTATTATGTTAATGTATTTGGAGAAGAAACAAATATTGCATCCATGAAATAAAAGATTAGCTATTATGATTAGATTTTTTTTTGTTCAAAAGGAATAACCAAGGAATAACTAATTTGCATTTGATGTTCTTGGAAAAGAAATATATGCTTTCATGTAAAAGAAATAGCTATTATGCATTAGATTTTTTTAAAAAGTTTGTAGTCTTTTTCTTAAAAGGATGTAGGTGAGTTTTTTTTGTGTAAAGGCGAAATATCCTTGTCAAATTATTTGAAAGTATTTATGGATCTTGTGGAAAAGAATTAAATCACAACCAAAGAATAACTATTTATCTCTTGCTATAAAAAGAAATGTGTATTTATATACATAGAATATTAGTTGTGTGTGGTAATTCTCTTTATGCATGTTGAGTTAAACAGTAAGAAAAAAGAAGAAGACAAGAATATTTTAATGTGGTTCACCCAACCAATTTGGGCTACGTCCACCAAACAAGGGCATCAGAAATCTCATTTAGCAAAAGGACAATTACAACATCAAAGTTTTTCATCTACACATCTCTTCCACTCACCTCACATTCCTCATCTTTCTCATTTGCCTCTACGGGCTTACATTTTATAGCTGGGAGTAGAAACTGAATCACAAATTCACTCACAACAAATATAGGATGCAATAACTCCACATCAGGATTAAATGGAGTCAATTTAGCAACAAATCCTATTGTTGTCACATTCATGAGATTTTCTCCAAATTTAATTAAAGGAAATCTCAAAAATCTCCACCTCGACAAAAATTAGCCTGATACCCTATTACATTATTATTTTTATCTTTTATGCAAGCCAAGATAAGTCAGACACCATCATATCTTCTCTAATACAACTGGTTTCGTGAACATGTCTGCACAGTTTTCCTTTATATGCACTTTTTCAAGAGAGACTCCTCGTTCAGTGATAACCAGTCTTACAAAATGGTACTTGATAGGTATATGCTTTGATTTACTATGATAGGCCAGATTTTTAGCCAAGTGAATTGCACTTTGACTATCACAAAATAACTTGATGTTGTCCTGCATCCTACCAATCTCACCAAACAAACCTTTCAACCAAACCGCTTCTTTGCAAGCATGTGAAGCAACTATGTATTCTACTTCTATTGTGGATAAAGAAACAATGTTCTGTAGCTTTGGCATCCAGCTAATCCAGCTAATAGCTCCACCTGCAAGAGTAAAGACATACCCTGAAGTTGACCTTCTCTTATCCAAATCACCTGCAAAATCGGAATCAACACATCCGCAAAAAAATTCACTACTTCTGTTATAAGTGATACAATAATCACTTGTGCCTCTCAGATATCGACCACCCATTTCACTGCTGACTAGTGTTCTTTTCCTGGATTTTCCATATACCTGTTGACAACCCCAACTGCATGTCAAATGTCTGGTCGTGTACAAACCATCACATACATCAAACAACCTACTACATTGGCATATGGAATTTGAGACATATATTCCTTTTCTTCATTAGTATTAGGACATAAACTTGAAGAAAGCTGAAAATGGGAAGCAAAAGGGACTGAAACAGGCTTCACATTGTTCATACTAAACCTCAAGAGTATTTCTCAATATACTTCTGTTGTGATAGCCACAACTTACCATTGCTCCTGTCTCTAAAAATCTCCATGCCCAAAATCTGTCTTACTGCTCCTAGATCTTTCATATCAAACGTCCTAGCCATCTGAGCCTTTAACCTGTTGATCTCTCTTATGCTTTTCCTTGCTAAAAGCATATCGTCAACATATAACACTAAGATAATGAACATGCCATTACTTAATTTCTTAAAGTAAACACAATGATCATATTCATTTCTTATATAATTTTGACTCATCATGAAAGAATCAAATTTCTTGTACCATTGTTGAGGCGACTGCTTCAGACCATACAATGATTTCTTGAGCCTGCAGACAAATTTCCTGTTGCAATTTTGGACAAACCCTTCCGGTTTTTGCATGTAAATCTCCTCATCTAAATCTCCATGTAAAAATGCAGTTTTAACATCTAGTTGTTGTAATTCTAAATCAAGTAAAACAACTAATGCTAACACAATCTATATTGAAACAATTTTTACAACTGGTGAAACTATCTCATTAAAGTCAATGCCTGCTTTCTGAGAAAAACCTTTTTCAACCAACCTCGCTTTGTGCCTAACTTCTTTATCATCAACACCCTTATTCAATTTGTAAACCCATTTACATCCTACAGTTTTTCTATCTTTAGGAAGTTCTACTAGATCCCATGTGGCATTCTTGTCTAATGCCTTCATCTCGTCCTTCATAGCTTCTTTCCACTTATCACTATTAGAACCTTATACAGCTTCATGATAGCATAAAGGTTCATCATCCTTACCGGTTCAAGCAACTAAAGTAACATAATCATCATACCTTTTAAGAGGATGTTTGATTCTCGTAGACCTCCTTAAAGATGGTTCTCGTACTTCCACAATTTGTTGATTATTGTCTGTAGGAACTTCTTCATGATCTGCATCTGAAACGTGTTCATGATCTACATATGAAACATGTTCATGATCTGAACTATCATTGGTATTTTAACTGGTTTCGAACTGAATATGTTGAATCTTAGGTACATTTTCCTGTTCCAATTTATCATCTACATCTGGATTTTCAAGTGAAGATTCATTGAATTTAACATCTCTATTAATGATGATATTGTGAGTAGTAGGATCCCACAACTTGTATCCCTTAGTCCCATCACTGTATCTAACAAAGATATATCTTTTTGATTTAGGACCTAATTTAGAACACTGATGTTTTGTAACTAGAGCATATGCATCACAACCAAAAAATTTTAGTTTAGAATAATCACAAGGATGACCTTTCCATACCTCTTGAGGAATTTTTCATCCTATTGCAGTTGATGGTGATCGATTTATCAAGTAACAAGCCATAGAAACTGCTTTTGTCCATAATTCCTTCTGCAAATTGGCATTACTAAGCATACTTCTTTCTCTCTCTAAGAGAGTCTTGTTCGGGCATTCAACAACTCCATTTTGTTGCAGAGTATATACAGTAATTATATGTCTTTCGATCCCAGCGTCCTTGCAATAATTATCAAATTCCTTTGAAGTAAACTCACCACCATTGTAAGTTATTAAACATTTAATGGTTCTTCTAGTGATGTTTTCAACTAATGCTCTAAAGTGTTTAAAAACTGTGAATACATCAGATTTATTCTTTAACATATAGACCCACACTTTTCTAGAAAAATCATCAATAAAAGATACAAAATATGATGATCCTTCATATGAGGTTGTAGGAGATGGACCCCAAACATCAAAATGGATATAATCAAGGATTCCCTTACTAGTATGTTTTCCAGTTTTAAACTTATGCTTGCTTTGTTTCCCATATAGACAATGTTTGCAGAAATCTAACTTAGAAGATTTTAAACTGGGAAGTAAATTATGATCAGATAAATTTTTTAATCCTCTTTCGCTCATATGGCCCAACCTTTGATGTCATAGATGAATAGAATTATTGTCATTTTTAGATACTACAGAAGCATGATCTGACTCTGTTCTTCCTTCTAACTGAAAAATATTTCTAACCTTATTTTCTTTCATTACTAGTAAAATTCCTTTATAAACTTTCATTACTCCACTTTTAATAAAGGTTTTATATCCATTTGTGTCTAGTAATCCTAGTGAAATGAGGTTTTTTCTGAGTTCATGCACGTGTCTTACATCAGTTAATATTTTATTTGTCCCATCAAACATTTTAATCTGGATGCTTCCAATTCCCACAATATTACACGAGACATCATTTCCCATGTAAACCACTCCATCATTGATTGATTTATAATATTTAAACCACTCTATGAATGCACATGTGATTTGACGTACCAGAATCTAACAACCAATCTTGATCATGATTAGACAAACTAACTGATAACACTTCATCACTCGTACCTGAAATGGATGATGAACTTGTATCTATCGTGTTTGCTTCTTTCTTCTCTATCGAAGAGTCTCCTTTGGATGTTTGTTGTCTCTTCCAACAGTCCTTCTTCAAATGTCCTGATTTGCCACAAAACCAACACTTTACCTTACTCTTCTTCCCTTTCAATTTTGAATGTGAGTTGTTGTGCTTACTGAAGCATCTTTCTTTAGAACGACCTCTGACCACCATTTATTTTGATGTAGATGTTTCTGAATTGGACCTTTTCCTTGTTTCTTCAGATATAAAAGCTCCAACAACATCATCAAACTCAAGGGTTTCTGATGAACTAAGACTTATAGAAGTAACAATATGATCCCATGACTCGGGAAACGAGCATAATATAGTTACACCTTTATATTCTGATTCAAATTTTACTTCTATACTTTCTAACTGCACCAAGAGAGTATTAAAGGTATTCAAATGATCAGTAATTGATGTACCTTCCTTCATGCGCAAGTTATACAAATGTTTCTTCAGGAGAATCCTATTGGTTAAGGATTTTTTCATGTACAACTTTTCAAGCTTTGTCCAGAAACCATCAGCAGTTTTCTCTAACACGATGTTAAACAAAACATCATCTGCCAAATAGAAACGAATGCCGCTCAGTGCTCTTTCATCCATGTCACTCCATTCGTTATCTGTCATGGTGCAAGGTTGTTTGGATTTTCCCAACAGCGCCTTCGCCACACTTTGTTACACGAGTAGATCATACATCTTAACTTTCCAGATCTCGAAGTTGTTTTTTCCCATTGAACTTCTCGATCTCAAATCAAGCACTTTGTGTTTTTGACATTTTGAGTAGCTTGTGTCAAAAAATCTCCAATCGCAAATCTTAATAAATGAAGTTTTTAAAAAATTCTCTTCATAAAAAATTCCTTTGGCTCAATATAATGGCATATTACATTAACTTGATATCTAATATCAATATACAAAACCCATTTAAATCGATATTACAATCAATAAGTCCTTCAATCGATAATAAATATACCATATGCATTTGAATACAAATGGCATTTTATAAATTACAAATCAATTTTTTTTTAAAAGGCATATAATAAAAAAGAACAAATAGGTTTAAAAAACTTCAAATCAACTTTATAAAAGGTTCAACGCTGTCATTTCAATAAACCGATTTTAAAAAAATAATTGAAATCACCGTTCAAGTTTACGTTGCCAAACTTAACGTTCCTTCCACAGTCAACAATGGTCCACGTCTATCAATGCCATTAAAATCAGCTCTCAACACCATTAGACTCGGCTCTCAACGCCATTAAACTCAGCTCTCAATGCCATTAAACTCAGCTCTCAATGCCATTAAGCTCGGCTCTCCACGCAAGATACTAGAGCTATTGTGAAAAAATGCATAGAGACATTAATTTTTATATTAACTTCCTTTTGAAAAAAATTAAGCATTTGTTTACATGGAAATAATAGCTAATGATTGTAGAATAATAAAAAATTATGCATTTTTTATTTGCATGCATAGAAGAACTATTGAGCTATATTTCTTTAGAAAAAAATATGTGATTATATTTATGCTATCATAACTATTATGTTATTTTATATTGGAATAAGATCATGTATATGCATGTAAGATTTGTAAAAGTTTTAGTTTGGAAAGAATTTACATTTTCATGTGGGAAATGATAGCATGTTATCTTAGCGTACATTGAAAAAAATTCAAATATGTTATTTGTATGCATAGAAGAACTATTGAGCTATATTTCTTTAGAAAAACTATATGTGATTATATTTATGCTATCATAAGTATTATGTTATTTTATATTGGAATAAGATCATGTATATGCATGTAAGATTTGTATTAGTTTTAGTTTGGAAAGAATATACATTTGCATGTGGGAAATGATAGCATGTTATCTTAGTGTACATTGGAAAATATTATTTGAGAAATAACACAAATTTACATGCACAAAACCATAGTAATGAATTAGTTTCCTTGGAATATATATATATATATATATATATCTGTGTGTGTGTGTGTTGGGGGGCGGGCGTAATGCTGCTATAATTTTTATATATGGGTAATGTTGGTATAATATTTGGAGATGTATTTGTTTGTTTTATTCCATTAGTCTTATGGAAAATAAAACATGTTTTTGCATGTCTTATTTTGCTAGATATCCTAGAAAAGGAAACATGTATTTGCATGTTCTATTGTGTTAATAATTCTTTTGGGAAAATTATTTTGGAAACTATATGCATTTTTATGCATGGGAACAACAATTGTTGTGTGCTATTTCTTTTGATAAATTTGATGTAATTTTCATGCATGAAAATCATAACTCATGTGTTAGTTTCCTTTAAAGTAATGTCTTGAGAGTTGTAATTATTTGTCTTGCAAGAATGTGTGAGGGTAGTAATAGTTAAGTTGTATTAATTTATAGACATATTTTGATGGTTATATTCCTATAAATAATACATATGGAGTGTTTTTTGTCGACACCAAATCTTTGGGATTAGGTGAAAATGTAAAATAATGTAAATAGAAAATAAGGAGAGCTGAAATATGAAGAGACACTAGGAGAGTTCCATTAATGCAAAAACACAATTCATCTTGGGAAGTTATCCCCTAGTCTAACATGGTGTAAGAGCCAACTCCATTTTTATCTTTTTTATATATAATTATATAATTATATATTTTTATATAAATTTATATAAATATATATAATTATATAAATTTATATAATTAAATTAAGATATTTTTATATTTTATAGAATTTTGGTTTTTCCTTGTCTTCAAGTAAGAATATCAAAAAAAAAAATCCACGATTTTCAAATATAAATATTTATATATTGATTTTTATCATTCATATAAAAAATTATTAAAATTATTAATAATATTCAAATTTTTAATGATAATTATATTTTTTAATCAACACAATATTATCAATCGATAATAAGCAACAAAACACTTATTCTCACTTTATCATAAACATATTTTTCTTAACAAGTCCCATAAATGAAACCACAACCACTAGGTAATCCCTTCTCCACTTGAAGGACTTCTTACCATTGAGATGTAATGGAATTTTTAACATATTTTGAACTAGAATTTTAACATCAACATAAGTAAAATCCTAAAATCATGGTTCTATTTTTAAATAAAAGTGTAATATAAGCAGGCCATATGTCTCAAAGTACGAGTATTAGAATATATTTAAACGCCTTGGGTTATTTCCTTTAGAGCTAGATATATAAGCAATATTATATACGGTCCATTTTCAAGACCATAAGTCTTGTTAATATCCCACCATACCTCGCAAGTAAAAGAACATAATATTGCAAGATGTAAGATGACCTTTTCACAATTTTTACATAAAGTTCAATAACTAGGTTCATGTACCTATTCCTTCTGAAGTAGTTTCCAAATAAATCGTCCATTACTCCAAGGAAGCTATATGTGTATGATAGACTTTTTGGGAGCACTTTATCTCCCTGATTTTATACCACTAAGACTTTAAGTCATTCCTTTTCCCAAAATGTATAGCAATATAACTCAAACTAGTTGTATAGTCCTTGAAGCTTCTTAATTTATTAGCCCAAACAATACACTTTGAACTTAATATGAATATGGCCCCTTTTAAACTCCAAATATGAATTCTATAAATTTGAAAAATGTCCTGGATGACCCAATGTTCTAGCTAACAACCATTCTTAATGCTATATATATTTAGAATCGTGATCAGCTATACCTCCAAATATGAATTCTATAAATTTGAAAAATGTCCTTCATGGCCCAATTTTCTAGTTAACAACCATTCTTAATGCCATATATATCTAGAATCTTGATCAACAATTTGATTCAAGATAATAGATCGATAATAGATCTTTGATCGTGTAAAATTTGAATCATCTTTTTCGAAGAAGGTTAACAATCTCATATCCTACTATGACATCAACTCCCATAAGAATAATCCTTCCATTATAAATAATGGGAAGAATGAAACTATGAATTTCTAACTATTAGATAGATTTTTAGCAACTTTATATCATTTCTAATCCAATTTAAGAGAAATATAGAATGATAGATTTCTCTACAATTATTTTCTCCATAAAATTTCTCTAGTCATAAAATTATAAAGGATTTTTCTAACCAAATTTTTTTAAATAGATAAATATGTTTGAGGCCCAAACACCCTTCATTTCCTGGTGGGGCTTAGGTTTACCATTTAACAAGATCATAACCTCTTTCATCTGAGTTCCCTTTCCAAAGGAATTTAAAATATTTTGTCTTTAATTTTGAAGAATCCCTTAGGGAATGTGTAGTAAAGAGTGTTAATAGAGTGAAATTGATTCCATTATAGCATTGACTAGAGTAAATCTCCTTCAAGATAACCACTTATTACACCATAAGTGCATTTTTCTCTCATTCTTTCCAATAAAATAATGTCAACCATGTTTGTTATCATCATTTGGATTCACAATGAAGCTAAAGTATTTGAGGAAATGTTTGAGGCAAGTGTCTAAATGTTGATTTAGATGCTTCCATTAAATACTTTAGTTTCATTCTAAAACTAAATGGTGATAACAAATATGGTTGGCATTAGGTTATTAGGTTTACTATGTTCACCTACGTTTATTAGGTTTACCAAGTTGACCTAGGTCTACACTTAGGTTGACCTAGGCTGACATAGATTTATTATGTTTAATAGGTTTAATAGGTTTAATCCATGAAAATGTGAAGTTGGAATACACTTTTTGCACTTTTTTCAGAAAAAAATATCATTTTTTTCTACTCTTCAGATTTTTGCAAGCCAAAAAAAACTTCATGTTTAGAATTTCATTTTACGATAAAAATAAAACTTGTGAGAAATTTTATTAGCTTTTTATCAATTAATTTTTGTAATTTTTTTATTCACATTTGATATGTCAACTTAACATTTCTTTGAGTGTGTGCTTTTTAATAGTCAAAGGATTCATAAAAAATCATGTTGAAGCGTGTTGGTGTATTCTTTGAAACTTTGTGTTGTTGAGAAAAAAAATGTGTTACAACAATCTAGAGAGAGTCTACTTCGGTATCGTTATATTTAAGAAAGAAATTAATGCATATCATAATTACTAGAATTTTTTGAACAGATCCAATATGAAAAAAATGCATATTTTGAATATGTTTCGAGTCACGTGAAGTTTCTAAATATATTAGTTATAAACAAAAAATATAAAAAACTACCCATTACAGACGATGAACCAATGTAATGCACTATAATTTTTTCAATTTTTTACAGTGTATTTTTGAAGATAAAAAAAATTGATTTCACTAAATCATAATAAACTTCAGAAATTTTTTGCACCCATTTTATTAAAAAATTAATTCAAATTAGAAAATATTTATGAAATTGTATAAAAGTCATATTTCCTAAAGGTAGATTGAATTCTGCAAATACTTGTCTTAGTTCTGACGGTTAATTCATAAAGTTCAATAGATTTTAATCATTCCAAAGTTGAAGAAATGTGTTCATAGATGAGCTAATGCGTAGTTGTAGACATGTTAGTTTGGCTGAACTTTTAAAATATTTCGACCGAATTTTTTTTGCCGCTCCAACCAGTTAATTCTAATGACAAACAAGTTCGGCTGAACTTTTTACAGAAGTTGGGCCGAAATTTTTCTCTCAAATTCCGTCGCCAAGAAAATTAAATGAAGCCACTCCAAAGAAATATTTCGCAGCTATATAAATAGTTGAAAATGGAATCATTATTTTTGCATATGTTTGCACATTTCTTCATTTGGGTTGATTTTTTTGAAGGAACTTTTTCAGAATTTTCAAAGGACTCTTTTTGGGCTTAATATTCAAAGGACATTTTTTAGAGGTATTTTTTTAGAGTGACATTATTTAAGAGGTTTTTTGGGCTTAATTTTCAAAGGATATTTTTTGGAGGTATTTTTTAAAGTGACATTTTTTAAGAGGTTAGGCTTAATTTTTAATGGACAATTTTTCGAGGTATTTTTTAAAGTGACATTTTTTTAGAGTAAGTGTTTTGGGTTGATGTAAATCTTTTATAATGATTTTTTAAAGTGAGTTTTTTTTCTAATTTTTTAAATGATTTTTTTTTTTCATGAAGGAAATATTCTAAGCTTCATTTCATTTTTAAAAGGCATTTTTTGGTGCAATTTTTAAAGTAAGTGTTCTGGATTGAAGTATGTCTTTTGTGAAAAAAAATTAAAATGAGTTTTTTTTTAACTAAATCTTTTGTGATGCTTTTTTAAATTGAGATTTTGTCTAAATTTTTATGTAGTGAGTTTTTTTTACAAGATTTTGAAGGATTTTTTTTGAGATTCATACTAAAATTTCACGGGAAATCGAAGGAATTGTAAGAGAAAATATGATCAAACAAGAGACCCTGAGGAACGTAGAGAACAAGGGAGTGAATATCGAAAAAAATAGAGAGAAGAATGCTCAAATATTGAAAGGGAAAATAAACCTCGACTAGAAGTTGAAGTAAGTAATTTAAAATGAGTTTTTTTTAACTAAATCTTTTGTGATGCTTTTTTAAATTGAGATTTTGTCTAAATTTTTATGTAGTGAGTTTTTTTTACAGGATTTTGAAGGATTTTTTTTGAGATTCATACTAAAATTTCACGGGAAATCGAAGGAATTGTAAGAGAAAATATGATCGAACAAGAGACCCTGAGGAACATAGAGAACAAGGGAGTGAATATTGAAAAAAAGAGAGAGAAGAATGCTCAAATATTGAAAGGGAAAATAAACCTCGACTAGAAGTTGAAGTAAGTATGAAAATGTAAATATTGTAAATTTGATATTTAAAATTTTACTAATGTATTGTGAAACTTAATTTTTATTTGATGAACTAATTTGAAAAATATTTTTCAATGTAAATAGAAGGAGATATTCCTCAAAACATTGATGATGAGATAGAAAATTTTGAAAGAGAAAGTGAAACAGACATGGAACCAATGATTGAAGATGTTGAAAATGTTGAAAGAAATTCAAGTGAAGACATTGAATCACCAGGTATTTATATATATGTTGAATTTGTATTATTTAAATTATACATATTTATTAATTTAATTATTTATTGTCTGTGTAAACTCATTATGTACATTTAATTCTAATATGTACAAATTAAATCAATAAGATGATGAGATGTTAGAAAATATTGACACTCACACATATCGAGATTAAAAAGTTGACCATGTTATATGATATTGTGTTAAGCGCATTATTGATTCGTTCTTCAAAGATGAAGTTGTGGCAGTTCAAGCCCAAATGTTGAAAAGTCTCTTAACATCAAAGAAATTAAAATAAGCTATGACTTTATTAGGTAATTGAAAATCAACAAAACATAAAAAAAAATGAAAGAAGATGTGATACAAAATATAATAATGCTCTAAATTCAATTCGAATATCTAGAAAGAAAAGTGTTTTAGATGCATGAAGAGAAATACAAATGGAAGTGGTTTCATCAAGTACTAAAGACAATCTCTTGCTAAAATCTATGGCACAAGCATTAGGAACCTCATGAAAAATTTTGCAATAACATTGGAAATTTTGATTGCAAATAGATGTAAATGATAAACTCACTTGTTGGATAGTTATTTGTATGAAACCATACAAAGATAGACTTGGAGAAGATGTTAAAAAATAGTATATGAATATTGGATGAAAAATTCGTGTTTTTCAGCAAAAGAAAGGGATGTGATGCGAAGAAGGATAACATGAAATCAGTATGATGCACATGCGAAACATTTCTTGGACACCACTCAGATAGAGTTGTTCAAGAATTTCACAGAAGAGAATCATGAAATTAATTTCTAAATCAGTTCTTTTGTGCAACCAAAACCATGGTATGTTAAACCTACCATTGTACGCGACACTTTTTTTTGTCGTTATCATGTGGAATTTCAATTATATTATGACACATTCCTTAATTTTGTTTAATTTTTTTGGAAATATTCACCTCCTTCTTCCACTATCCATGATTGCATATCTCAAACTCTATGTGGAAGAGAAAGCCATGAATTATTCTACCAAAAGAAATGTGTTGGTGGTAAAAAATGTGATGATTGTGGAAATTTGACTAAATTAAAATATATATATATATATATATATATATATATATATATATATATATATATATATATATCATACTGATATAAATGTTCAATCATTTTCCAACATAAAAGTGAAATGGAAGAGATATGAATGTATTCATACATCGACTGGTTCAAGTAGTACTACAAGTGCTAAAAGAATTGATTTACAAGAAGAAGAAATTTTTGTGATAGATTTTTTGAGAAAGTTTAAGGTGGAAATTTATAAATATACCAAGCATTCCCAGAGAGCTCGATGGTAGGACTTGCAATTCAAAAAATCTGGTGAATTTTTTCAGTCAAGGACCATTTTCTCAATAGTTGATTTTGCAGAGATCTACACATTTGTTCCACAAAGAGAAATACAAAGTCAATACTATCATTCTCACCAAGTCTCCATGCTTGTCCATATTCTATATAGACATTCTAAGAAAAATATTGATCACGTAGAAAACACCAGTGAAAATTGACATGTTATTAAATAATATCACTTTTATATCAGTGACGATCGTACACATGATACATATTTTATACAACATTTTTTTGAAAATATTTATGACTCCTTGAAAAGTCGTGAAATAAAATTCAATGAAATTTGTATATGGTCAGATGGATGTGTAGGTCAATTCAAATCTTCACGATGATTCTTTTGGGTTTTTCATCTTCATATGAAAACCCGCATTAAACATTGTTGGAATTTCTTTGATACTATTCATGGGAAAGAAGAATGTGATGCTACAGGGACATGTATAAAACAAGAACTTCAAAGATATCAAATGGACCACTTTGCAAACTGACTTGTCTCAGTTGAAAAATTTGTTCAATGGTGCATCATTGCACTAAGCCATGAGACTAACTAATAAAGGGAAGTACGAAAGTACATGATTTAATTTTTATTAGATTTTTAATTTTAAACATTACCTATCACAATTATTATCTTTGATGGTATTTTGAATAACGTATTTATATTCTTGTTTTAATTTTCCATATAGGTTTTTTTGGAATATTGGGGTCCAATATGTAGATATATCGATTGGAGATGATGTTGAAATAATAAAAGGGACTCAAAAATTTCATTCAATTAAAACAAAGTTGTACAAAAATGTGTTTGCATTTGATAAAAGAAAATATTCTTGTTTTTTTCATGTTTGCATAGACAACACAGAATCCAATGATGTTTGTGAAAATAAAATGTATGTAAAATATTGGCAATATACATAACTAAATACAATGGGGAAAATTTCCATTGCAAACTTTGAAGAAATGAAATCATAGGAGACTATAGTATCATCCAAAGGTGATCGAGTTTCTGATCTCGTTAGAGAAGGTAACATTTCAATTTCTTTCAAATGGTAGAGATATAGTAATAGATAACCAAATAAAGTACATATGTTAATTTTAAAGTTATTTTTTCATGATAATTATGATCTAAATTTAAATGTAAGTTTGTTTTATTGCGCACGAGATGTTTTTATTTTAGTTGCACCTACTACCAACGATGAAAATGTGAAGTATTATTTCATGTGTTTCACTGAACAAAAGATGAAATTATTGGAAAATTATGATGATAACGGGTTTATATATGGCAAAGGGTCTATTATACCGAATGGTTATTTTTTCCAACAAACTCATCAAAGTCGGGATTTTGTTTACTTTCAAGACTATGATCCTGATGTCATAAGTTGTCAATATAGTCACTTCATGTGTGTAGCACACATAAAGTTGATAGAAGTTCAATCAAAGAAAAAAATGAAAACTAAGAAATGGAAAATGTCAAAAGCCAATCATGAATGAATCATTGAAGATGGAATTCCATTATAACTTCATGTGTGTAGCACACATAAAGTTGATAGAAGTTCAATCAAGGAAAAACATGAAAACTAAGAAATGGAAAATGTCAAAAGCCGATCATGAACGAATCATTGAAGATGGAATTGCATTATAATTTTTTTGATTGAACTACCAAAAAAATTCTTCTCTTTGGATTCATCTTTTAGAACTTCCAAAACTCAATTAAAATTTGAACTAGAATTTTTTTTGTGCATTCTTAAGTTTTACAATTATTATAATATGTATATTTTATGGTATATGTACAAGTGTTTTAACATGTACATTGTTTTGGTAATGCCCTAGGATGAGTCTGCTATTTGATTCCTTTCTTCGACGATGCAACTAAGCATGCAACCAGGCGTAACTAAGCATATCCAAGCCTAGGAAAGAAAATTTTATACACATGTGTACACATACACATGTAGATTATCTGGTCTTAAACAATGTCATACATTCTCTGGTACAATTTGTCATAATGTCATTATTGCAAAATGTACATATCTGTGTATCTAGCATAGTTGATATAATGCAAATTTTATGTTGCACGAATTTTTTTTTATATGTATCTACTAAGAAAATTATAATATTCATTCTTGAATGCAAAATGTGTGGTAGGTGTTCTGTAATTTCCAGTTTACTATCAACTGAAAGTAGGTTTTCTATGTACATTAAGGAAAAAAATTGTGTACTGGATATATGTTTTAATGAATTTTAAAATTTTATGGTTTTTTGACACATCTATGAGCACCTATAATTTTATGATTGTTTATATATATATACACATCAATATTTATTATACTTCAATCATTTTTACATATATTCTAACATGTACTTCAATCATTTTTATGTATATATTCATGAACTTAAATATGTAAAACCATCTATGATTGTTTTAAATGACATGTATGATCATGCAAAATGTACTTAAATATCACCTAAATAATAGACATCCTAAAATTATACAACATTCACACACATGTTCAAATACATAACATGTACCAATGTATGTGTTAAATGTAATTTTAAATTTCATTCTAGATTCATTTTATATTTAACAAATAAAATGATTCATTTTATATTTAACAAATAAAATGATTCATTTTATATTTAACAAATAAAATGACAACTTGAGTTTTAAAAACAAAACATTATATCACAACATGTGATCACATGTCAAATGTAGTTCAACTATACAAAATATAAACATGTGTTTTGTAATTTGAAATTTCCATCTAGATTCATTTCATATTTAACAAATAAAATGACAAATTGAGTTTTAAAAACAAAACATTCTATCACAACATGTTATCACATGCCAAATGTAGTTCAACTATCCAAAACATACACATGTACTTTGTAATTTGAAATTTCCATCTGGATTCATTTTATATTTAACAAATAAAATGACAACTTGAGTTTTGAAAAAAAAACATTATATCACAACATGTGATCACATGCTAAATGTAGTTCAACTATCCAAAATATACACGTGTGTTTTTTAATAACACTGTTACATAGGTAACCGCACTGTTACCTACTTTTTTTTGGTAGCATAAAAAGCACCCGATTTTGAAATTACCTACTTTTTTTTGGTAGCATAAAAAGCACCCGATTTTGAAAAGTGGTGATGCAGAATCACCCTTTTTTTTTAGCACATTTTCGACACTCTAATATTTTTATTTATGAAGTATGAATATTTGTTTTAAAATGTTAGTGATTTTCATGCTAATTTTGAAACGTATTGATGCAACATCAAATTTTTTTGGTGATTTTCATGCTAATTTAAAAACAAAACAAAAATATTCGAAAATTATATCAAAAGAAATGACAAAATTTGAAAAAAAAACACATAATTTCAAGAAAAAAAACAAAAATTAACCCAAAAAATAAAAATGAAAAAAACATCAAAAACATTTTTTTCTAAGTTATTAAAAAAAAATCGGGCAACCTCTCCAGTAAACAATAACCACAGGAATTTGAAAACCAAAAAAACCATATAATTAAAAAAAAGAAAATTTAAATAGAAAATTTAAAAATAATTTAAATTACAAAATTAAAGAAAAAATCAAATTTAAAAATTTAAATTAAAATAATAATAATAAGAAGAAAAAAAATACAAATTTTAAAATTAACCAAAAAAAAAAATTAAAAAAAAAAAAATTAAAATTGAAAAAGAAAATTAAAATAAAAGAATTAAAAAAAAAAAAAAAAAACTATCATTAAAAAACAAAAAAATGAAAAAACCACACCTTAAATGTTAAAAAACAAATATCCATAAATTTACTATTTTTTTTTTAAATTAAACAATTTATAAATTTTAAAAATGAAAAACTAAATAAACTAAAAGATTAAAAAAAAAATTTAATTAAATAAAAAATTAATAAATTTAATAAATAAATTTTAAATTTTAAAAAAAAATTAATCTAAAATATTAAATTTAAAACAAAATAAATTAAAAAAAAACAAAAAAAATTAAAACAAATTAAATTTAAAATAAAAAATTTGAATTAAAAAAAAATAATTTTAAATTTTTTGAATTAAAAAAAAAAATCAAATTAAAAAAAAATATTAAAAAATAAAAATAAAAAAGAATTTTTTGATCGTGAGATGTAAGCTAGTCGGCCTCCACCAGTGGCGGGCAGCCGTGATGAAGAAGCGGTCAGAAATGTCACCCTCCGCGACGAAAGAGTCGATTCAGGAATCGCCACAGGCCCTATTAAAGAATCGCCATCTGCCGAGCGGGAGGACAATTCTAGGAATCGCCCTTTGAGGTCGATTGCGCGAATCACTTACTGCGCGGCGCGGAGGCGGTCCGGGAATCGCCCTCACTAGGCCTCCGCGACCGAGGAAGGACGGTTGGGAGTCTCACGAGGCGATTCAAGAATCGGCCTCCCGCCCAGCGGCTGGCCTCCGCTACCACCTGGGCGGGAAACCAATTGGCGGCGCCACCAGGATCAAAAAATTCTTTTTATTTTTTTTTATTTTTAATATTTTTATTTTTTTAATTTGATTTTATTTTTCTTTTTATTTTTTAATTCAAAAAATTTAATTTTTTTTTTTTTAAATTTAATTTTTATATTTGAAATTTAATTTGTTTTAATTTTTTTTTAAATTTTATTCATTATTTTTGTTTTTAATTTTTTTTTCTAAATTTTGTTAAATTTTTTTATTAAATTTTGTATTTTTTTTAATTAATTGATTTTTTTTTTATTTTTTCATAAATTTTTTTTATTATTAAATTTCATGTTTAGTTTTTTCATTTAATTTTTAAAAATTTAGTAAATTTTTGTAATTTTTTTTTTAATTTATTTGAATTTAATACTTTTTTTTAAAAAAAAAAATTATTATTATTCTTTTTAATACATAAAATTTTTATGTTTTTTTATTTCAATTATATATATATATATATATATATATAATTGAACTTAATATTTTCAAATTAATTTGTTTTTTATTTAATATATATTTTTTAATTTATTTTTTTTCAATTTTCCAATTTTAATTGATTTTTAAAGTTTTTAAAGTTTTTCGTTTAACAATATTTTTTTTTCTTTTATATTTAAAATTTATTTTTTCTTTCAAAATTTATTTTTTTATTCATTTATTTATTAAAATTTAATATTTTTGTTTTTAAATTTAATTTGTTATTTTAATATTAACCTCTCTTTTTTTTAATTTAATAAAATTTGATGTATATACCTATTTTAATTTAAGTTCATATATATATTTTATTTTTATAATTTAAATTTAATTTATTTTTTATAGTTTATTTGTTTTTTTAATATATATTGTTTTAAATTTAATATTTTCATTGTATTTTATTTTTATTTTTTATTTTTAATTAATTTTTCATTTTTTTACTTTTAATTTAAATAATGTTTTTTTTTTAATATTTTTATTTTAAATTTTTAAATTTATCAAAATTTAATATATTTCCTTAAATTTTTTTTTTTTTAATTTTTTTTTTTAAATTTAATAAACATTTTCTTTTTCTTTTTTAAATTTAATTTCTATATTTTATTTTTTATAATTTCATTCGTTTTTTAACTTGTTTTCTTTTTTAATCTAATATTTTTATTTTGTTTTTATTTTTATTTTTTTATTTCGATATATTTTGAAATTTTGATGTTTAATTTTTTTTTTTTTTTTTTTTTTTTTTTTTTCCTAAATTTAAAGTTTTTTTTTTTATGTTTGAATTAAAATTTTTATTTTATTTTTTTTTTTTTTTTTTTTATTCCTATATATTTTTAAATTTTAAGCTTTAAAATGTTTTTCCTTTTTAAATTTATTTTTTTTCTTAAATTTTATGTTTTTTTAATGTTTGAATTTTAAAAATTAAAAAATGTTATTTCTATTTTTAAAAATGTCAAGAGTATGACACAATTTTTTTTTTTTGTTATTCCAACATCAACTGGTTTTGTTTTGACGGTGTTTTTTCAATCCTTTTTTCAACAGACAATTTTGTTTTTAGCATAATTTTATAAAATGTTGAAATTTGACCTTAAAAAAAAACCAAGTGCGTTCTGGAATACACTTTTTTTGTTTTTAGGGTGTTTTTTCATGTTTTTTGAGTCTTTTTGGGCTAGAGTTCCCATTTTGAGGTCAGGTTACCTGTTTCATCGGTAACCGTGTTTAATTTGAAATTTCCATCTAGATTCATTTTATATTTAACAAATAAAATGACAACTTGAGTTTTAAAATAAAAAAAATTATATCACAACATTGAATCACATGCCAAATGTAGTTCAGCTATCCAAAATGTACATGTGTTTTGTAATTTGAAATTTCCATCTAGATTCATTTTATATTTAACAAATAAAATGAAAACTTGAGTTTTAAAAACAAAAACTTATATCACACTATGTGATGACATGCCAAATGTAGTTCAACTATCCAAATTATACATGTGTTTTGTAATTTGAAATTTCCATCTAGATTCTTTTTATATTTAAAAAATAAAATGACAACTTGAGTTAAAAAAAAAAAAAACATTATATCACAACATTTCATCACATGCCAAATGTAGTTCAACTATCCAAAATATACACATGTATTTTGTAATTTGACAACATGTGATCACATGCAAAATGTAGTTCAACTATCCAGAATATTCATGTTTTGTAACTTGAAATTTCCATCTAGATTCATTTTATATTTAACAAATAAAATGACAAATTGAGTTTTAAAAACAAAACATTATATCACAACATGTGATCACATGCCAAATGTAACTATGCAAAAATTTAAAATCTTTCTTGTTAAAAGTAAATGGTATATCCAAAATGTAAAATAAGTCCAAAACTTATTTCACATGAACAATAAAAGTAAATATATATAACAATATATAGTGTTACAAGTATCAAATTATATAGAAAATTAAATATGATTGCATAAATAAGAATCCATATAGAAAAGTAAATTTAAGACTGTCTATCAAATAAAATGTTGCACATGTGCATCATCAATCAAATAAAGATGGATCAAGTGTCTTTTCCAGCAGCGTCCTGAGCCTCATTGTGCTATCCTCTGAAGAATGGGGGAATATGTACACAATGTGTAAACATTAAAATTTAATTTCTTAAAATTGCATGACAATGTAGAAATTCATGTAAAAAAAGAAAATCCATGCAATACCTCATGTAGTTCCCTCTCCATTGTCTTAGATTGGTCGTCCATCAATAAATCCTCCACATTAAATTGTACAATATGTTAGCGCTCGAATCTGCCTCAGGCTGAAGGAAGGCGAGGTTCAAGGTAACATCAAACCAAGCTCAGCCTCGTAGATAGCCCTACGAGGACTGGAGAGGGCTCTCTCTGGGTCAACTCAGTAAAAGATGTCCAATAGGGCCTGAGATGACCTATAATGGATACTGATTTTAGGCTAGTAAAGAAATAGGAAAGAGGTATTTTAATTTTCAGGCTAGGTTTTATGGGCTGTATGGGACCAAGGAACAGCATGAGCAGAGAAGTTAAATCAAATATGCATATTATTTCGTGAGGCAAGACAGGCAGAAAATCTAGCAATTAGATTTGAAATAATATGGAGTGGAAAGATTGTTAAGAGGGTGAAAAGGGCATAAATACATGAATCCTTTTCAACAGAAGAAAACATAGAACATAAACACTTTCCCAAGGCAGAGCAGTAAACTGGATTCTACCTTTCTTACTCAAAATCATTCATCTAGAAATGATTATGAATGACTAGTAAAACATAACGAGATACATATGAGACAGAAAGAAAAAAAACATTTGCTAAACTCACACCACAAGAATCTCATGAACCAGAGCTGCAATCCTTTCATTAATTCTCTGTTAAGACTGTACAATGAAGCTTTTCCACACTTCTCCCGAGTGATACTTACCCTCCTTTACAAATGAATTTCAATACAATAAATAAACCCCACTATGAGAAAACTTATCGATAAGAATAGGAAACTGTTTAACAAACAAGAGCCAATCATATGTTATGAAGAGAAGCAGCACTCCATTTTCTACTCGAATCTGTTGATGATTGATGAAGAGGTGGCATCTGTAGGTGTAAATCCCATTAAATCGTAACTAAAGACAAAAATAGGCCTCCAATCCTATTTCTCTACATGGTAGATGTCTTCGTTTAATTTTAGGTTTGACTATTCGCTTCCATTCACCATTTTGAATAACAACTAACTTAAAATAAAAATAATTTTGAATTCTGCTTTTGATGACGGGTAACAGAGTTCTACCAATCCCAAACTGACACTGCTTTGGACTTCTTGGGCCATGCCCTCAGACAGCTGTAGTTTCCTCATCAACTTCTCCAGCATCTTAAAACGCTTCCAAAATCAATGTCTCAAGATTACTATACCCAATGGTTTGTAGAAACATTCTTAATAGTTATATTTGAGAATAATTTTCTTTTAAACTATCCGCCAACAGCCTCAAAATTCGACCCAATTTGCACAGGAATAGCGCTATCTGGCACGCAATTAGATGGAAACATTGTCTCTGAAAAGTATATGTCTTCATCAATTGAACAATCAATTCCTGCAGTGAAATCAGCTTTGACCATCTGATCCATTTTATATAAATGAATCCGTAGGATGTGACCCTGTATTTCGTTTATTTATGTGTTTTAGTGAGAAAATCGTAGACATCTTCAGGTGTTCTTTTGTAAGTTTCCTACTCGCCAAATGGAAGATGTTGTTGAGCCAAATGCCATGATAGTCGCTGCGCACACAGGACATAGCACATTTTTGTGTCGATGTGATGTTTATCTTTGAGATGACAGTAGAGAAAAATCGACAGCAGAGCAATGCGATATCAGAATCCTCAAAACAAAATGGGCAAGTGAAATCCGCCCGCCCTCCAATACATCAAAGTTAAACTGCCGATCTGTATGACGATTTGAAAATATAGGTGCCATAAAACATAACAGCATTAATTCCAGTCATTTGTGCTCCAAATGCTATCTTTTTGTCTCTAGTTACAGGTATAAGCGGTCAAGGGAATAAGTTGTCGCATCAAATGAAGATGAATAAGCCTCTGCAACTGTTCAAACCACGTTAACAAAGGTTGGCACATTGCATCATACGTCCATTCATATATCACTGGAGTAATTTGATCAATCGATATTTTAACAATGAACAAATCACCAGTTTCTGTCTGAGGAAACTTTGGTACTGTCGATCTATACTTGAAAAGACAATCCCAGAGTGCTGATGCAAATTTTGTTGGAATTTAAATCCCGAAACGTAGTTTTTTTCGTTGTATCCATGGCGGACCTGGCAGAAAGAAATCTAATAACTGGAAACTCCTTTAGAGATGCAAAAACTGTCGCAAGCTGAGAAGCCATAGTATTAAGACAAAATTCATAATCTCGACTATTCCCATTGTGCCCTCCAAAACGTTGTTCCAATACCATCTCACGATCTGTAGAAAATCTGTGGAGAAGGAAGATTTGTTTGACTTTGAAAAATTGAAGAGTAATTTATAAATTTCGGGCTTGAGGGCTCAATGCGCCACGCGCACACCCAGTGCGTCGTGGACTTTGGATGCACCGCGCCTGTGGTATAACACTCTATCACTTTTGGCTCTGTGCAACGCATCAATCTTATGCGTCCCACCCCTCTCTTATGTGTCGCGCCCGCTTTTTCACCAACAATTTTGATTTTCACATTGAATTTCATTTTCTCCATGATTGGTCTTAACTTAAATGATTTTCTTGATATCTCTTAGTATGGAAATGATTTAGGAAGACACCAAACTATTTTTATGGCATGAGCTTTGATATTTTAATTTGGAAAACTTTCTTTCTGATTTTGCAGGCTTTGGCACTTTCACCTTTTAAAATAAACGCTGCTTTTTAAGACTTGAAATGATGTTCTCTTGGTTGATTTTTGCAGGAATGGGAGCTACTAAAACCTGAAGGTAACCAGGGCTACATGAACTCTTTAAAATATCTTGGATTTATTTACATGGAAATGAAATACTTTATTTTTTCTCAAAACAAATTTTTGAGGAAAAATATATTTCCAAGCATATGATGATGAAATGACTGACCGTGAAAACTTATTTCGACCCTCCCCACATGCCTTTGGCATTATTGAACATTCTGCAAACCAAATTGTCAAAACCCTAAACCTAATTTGACCTTGACACCTTAAGAGTATGTTTGTAAGAGTATATTTAATCACACGAGGAAGGCTGCAGAGACTGACCCTAACATTGGCTCCAATGGGGATGGTAGCTCCCTGAAGGTGCCAAGAACAACTGATATTTGGAAGAGTAGATAGTGCCTTCATCCATTGGGAAATGGAGTCCATTATTTCAAGAAATCGACACGACTAATTTATTGACTAGAAACTGACTCACAAATGACTCATGACTGACTAAAACAAGTATTTACAAATATTTTGAAAAAGGAAGCAGTTCATCAAGATTTGAATGCATGATGACAACCACCTGCATACTGATGAACTATGTACAATCATGTGTAATGAGCTTTCCAATGTAACCAATCAAGCAGATGGCTTCTTGACTGATTCTCCTCTGATCAGATCTCCTGGTCAACAACAAATACTGGTAACTGAGCATCCAAAAACGTAATTGACCATGATCTCCTTCATCACTGAATACAACAATAATCATCTTCACTGCTAACTGCAACAAACCTGCCAGAGGATCCTGAAAAACATGAAGATTTACCTCCTGCTGAAGAAACAAGGTGTCTTTCTCTTTTGATTCTGATCTTCCTTCACAATGTACTTCAGTAAAAATATGTTCCTGGATTTCAAAAAATTCTGAACAAATAGATGAGCAGCTCTCCTTTTGGGAAAACATTTCAAAACATGAGACATATGAAGAAGAAACTGAAAGGGAGTCCTGAATGGTCTGATCTTCTGTAGTCTGAATATATTTTTGATCATATTCATATGATATAACAGCCAGATTATCATATTCGTCATTACATTCATCAATCATGAGAAAAGAAACTTTAGATGATTCTTGAAACCAAAACATGACATTTCTATCATCTACCAATGATTCATCCAAGGAAACTTTTTCACTTACTTGAACGAAGATCTCATCTTGTTTTGCATCAATTGACTGGATTATTTCCTCATGAAGGTTGTGTTCTAATGAACTGAAAACATTTGGATCCATACCTCTGTCGTCTTTATCCCAGATGATCTCAACAGCAGCTTTCTCTTTTATGAGATTTGGCACAAGGTATTCTTGGTCATCACAATCTAAATCTGAAATGGATGACTTAACATTATCACAATCTACAATTGAAACTTGAATTCCCTGCATGTTGTCTTCTTCCATGGACAGATCCGAAACAAAACTTTCTCTTTCATCATTTTCAGTCATATGATCTTCAACCTGCTGCAAAGTTTCCTGAGCATCTTGATGGGTATCCTTTAGGTTCTCTTCATGTTGCTGAAATGGTTTCTCATACAGAACCTCCATGATTTCTCCGTCCATGAAGTCATTATCCCCATAAAAATTCTCAATATCTTCAATGAAACTATGAACACGGCTATAACAATTCTAAACTAAAATCAAGGACAGATAAGATTCTTTATATTTTTCAAAGAACATGGTATGAAAATCCTTTAAACAGTAAATAGACGCAGATGGCAAACTTTCATACCAAGATCGGGCTTCATCTTCCAGAGTAGCCATAAACATTTTCATCAAACAGTCTTCAGGAAAATCGATCTTTAATTTATGCACATGAATGTGAAATTTCACCAGATGAAGAGCAGCATCACTACCTTCCACATTTCTGAACATAGGCAAATTCTAAAGCCAATCCACTTTGGGAATTTTATTTGGAAAACCTGAAATGTGATCTCGGCTCATGGAAGCGTATCTTCTTGTGATTCGATCCATCTTGAAAATCTCACAGCTACTGATCTCCCTACAGTAAAGTCACCATGAAGGATTGATTGTCTGGATCTTTCAGTGAATGAAGTCGCTGGGTGAATGATTTCAGCCTTGCGGTGTCTGATCGTTGTTCACCATCAATGATCATATCTGACCTTGATAAAAGTACTGGGGCAAGACAATCTACAAATCAAGTGTCCCGTTCACAAGAAAACTATTTCCCCAGTATGGTCGCCACTATGTTAGCGCTCGAATCTGCCTTAGGCTGAAGGAAGGCGAGGTTCAAGGTAACATCAAACCAAGCTCAGCCTCATAGCTAGCCCTACGAGGACAGGAGAGGGTTCTCTCCAGGTCAACTCAGTAAAATATGTCCAATAGGGCCTGAGATGACCTATAATGGATACTGATTTTAGGCTAGTAAAGAAATAGGAAAGAGGTATTTTAATTTTCAGGCTGGGTTTTCTGGGCTGTATGGGACCAAGGAACAGCATGAGCATAGAAGTTAAATCAAATACACAGATTATTTCGTGAGGCAAGATAGGCAGAAAGTATAGCAATTAGATTTGAAATAATATGGAGTGGAAATATTGTTAAGAGGGTGAAAAGGGCATAAATACATGAATCCTTTTCAACAGAAGAAAACATAGAACATGAACACTTTCCCAAGGCAGAGCAGTAAATTGGATTCTACCTTTATTACTCAAAAGAATTCATCTAGAGATGATTATGAATGACTAGTAAAACATAACGAGATACATATGAGACAAAAAGAAAAAAAAACATTTGCTAAACTCACACCACAGGAATCTCATGAACCAGAGCTGCAATCCTTTCATTAATTCTCTGTTAAGACTGTACAATGAATCTTTTCCACACTTTTCCCAGAACTCTGGCCCCCCCTTTACAAATGAATTTCAATACAATAAATAGACCCCACTATGAGAAAACCTATCGATAAGAATAGGAAACTGTTTAACAAACAAGAGCCAATCATATGTTCTGAAGAGAAGCAGCGTTCCATTTTCTACTTGAATCTATTGATGATCGATATAGAGGTGGCATCTGTAGGTGTAAATCCCATTAAATCGTAACTAAAGAAAAAAATAGGCCTCCAATCCTATTTCTCTGCATGGTAGATGTCTTCGTTTTATTTTTAGGTTTGACTATTTTCTTCCATTCACCGTTTTGAATAACAACTAACTTAAAATAAAAATAATTTTGAATTCTTCTTTTGATGACGGGGAATAGAGTTCTGCCAATCCCAAACTGACACTGCTTTGGACTTCTTGGGCCATACCCTGAGACAGCTGTATTTTCCTCATCGACTTCTCCAACATCTTAAAACGCTTCCAAAATCAATGTCTCAAGATTACTATACCCAATGGTTTGTAGAAACATTCTTAATAGTTACATTTGAGAATACTGTTTTTTAAAACTATCCACCAGCAGCCTCAAAATTCGACCCAATTTGCACAGGAATAGCGCTATCTGGCACGCAATTAGATGGAAACATTGTCTCTGAAAAGTATATGTCTTCATCAATTGAACAATCAGTTCCTGCAGTGAAATCAACTTTGACCATCTGATCCATTTTCTATAAATGAATCCGTAGGACGTGACCCTTTATTTCATTTATTTTTGTGTTTTAGTGAGAAAATCGCAGACATCTTCAAGTGTTCTTTTGTAAGTTTCCTGCTCGCCAAATGGAAGATGTTGTTGAGCCAAACGCCATGATAGCCACTGCGTACACAGGACATAGCACATTTTTTTGTCGATGCAATGTTTATCTTCGATATGACAGCAGAGCAAAATTGACAATAGAGCAATACAATATTAGAATCCTCAAAACAAAATGGGCAAGTGAAATCTGCCCACCCTCCAATACATCAAAGTTAAACTGTTGATATCTATGACGATTTCAAAATATAGGTGCCATAAAACATAACAGCATTAATTCCAGTCATTTACGCTCCAAATGCTATCTTTTTGTCTCCAGTTACAGGTATAAGCGGTCAAGGGAATAATTTTTCGCATCAAATGAAGATGAATAAGCCTCTGCAACTGTTCAAACCACGTTAACAAAGGTTGGCACATTGCCTCATATGTCCATTCATATATCACTGGAGTAATTTGATCAATCGACCTTTTAATAGTGAACAGATCACCAGTTTCTATCTGAGGAAACTTTGGTACTGTCGATCTATACTTGATAAGACAATCCCAGAGTGCTGATGCAAATTTTTTTTGAATTTAAATCCCCAAAGGTATTTTTTGTCGTTGTATCCATGGCGGACCTGGCAGCAAGAAATCTAATAACTGGAAACTCCTTTAGAGATGCAAAAACTTTCGCAAGCTGAGAAGCCATAGTATTAAGACAAGCTTCATAATCTCAACTATTCCCATTGTGCCCTCCAAAATGTTGTTCCAATACCATCTCACGATCTGTAGAAAATCCGTAGAGCAGGAAGATTTGTTTGACTTTGAAAAATTGAAGAGTAATTTATAAATTTTGGGCTTGAGGGCTCAATGCGCCGCGCACACACCCAGTGCATCGTGGCCTTTGGATGCGCTACACTTGTGGTAGAACACTCTGTCACTTTTGGCTCTGTGCGTCGCGCCCCTCTCTTATGCACCGCGCCCGCTTTTTCACCAACAATTTTGATTTTCACATTGACTTTCGTTTTCTCCATGATTGGTCTTAACTTCAATGATGTTCTTGATATCTCTTAGTATGGAAATGATTTAGGAAGATAGCAAACTATTTTTATGGCATGAGCTTTGATATTTTAATTTGGAAAACTTTCTTTCTGATTTTGCAGGCTTTGGCACTTTCACCTTTTAAAATAAACGCTGCTTTTTAAGACTTGAAATGATGTTCTCTTGGTTGATTTTTGTAGGAATGGGAGCTGCTGAAACCTAAAGGTAGCCAGGGCTACATGAACTCTTTAAAATATCTTGGATTTATTTACATGGAAATGAAATACTTTATTTTTTCTCAAAACATAGTTTTGAGGAAAAATAGATTTCCAAGCATATGATGATGAAATGACTGACAGTGAAAACTTATTTCGACCCTCCCTACGTGCCTTTGGCGTTATTGAACATTCTGCAAACCAAATGGTCAAAACCCTAAACCTAATTTGACCTTGACACCTCAAGAGTATGTTTGTAAGAGTATATTTAATCACATGAGGAAGGCTGCAGAGACTGACCCTAACACAATATACATGTACAAGTATATATATATATATTAAAAAATTTGAAATAAAATGCATAAACTAATTTTCAATAATACTAAAAAAAAAGTTACACAACTTCTTATTCAAATTATGTCACTAGTACATTTGGTCAAAATTATGACACTTTTGATGTATTGTCGGAAATTTAACCAATTTTTCTCAATTTTTAAAATCCCACCAACAATTGTCGCTATAGCGACGTATAGGGCAATCGTTGGTATTGCGACGTTTAAGTATGTCTTTGAAACACCGACGTTTCAGGACATGAGGTCAGAACTGCAACGTTTCTATGACATGAGTCAAGATTGTGACTTTTGGAGAGAATCGTCGCTATTGCAACGTTTAGAGATACTTTCGGTAGTGCGACGATATTGGGGAAAATCATCGGTATTGCAACGGTTTGCCGACAACCGTCGGTATTGCGACGGTTAGACTCCACGCAGTATTGTGACGGTGAGGCTTAACGTCGAAAGAGCAAAGGCGGTAAATGTAACGACAGAATATTTTTTAATTTTGTTTCATTATTTTATTAATTTTTATAAGATTATATTAATATATTTGTTATTTGTTTACTAGGGTGATTTAATTTACCATTATTTTGTAATGTTTTTTTGTTTTATTAATTTTTATAGTATTATAATAATATATTTTTTATTTGTTTACTACAGTGATTTAATTGACCATTATTATGTTATCTATTATGATGTTAGCTAGGTGAAGGTAACAAAAATAATAATATATTTGTTATATTTAATTGTTATTAATTTCTCTTTAACTTATAACATGTTTCAACTTAAAAATGAATATATATATATATATATATATATATATATATATATATATATATAAATTATCTTTCAATTTAATTAATGAATAAATTAGAATTTTTATTATAAATTTTTCAAAATATAATGTCCTGTGTATTGAAGAATATTTACCATTTTTTCATTACAATATTTTTATTTTGATTACCCCACAAATCATAGCCCAATGTGGGCCTCCCCACCTGCTTTGACATGGTGACAGATCACATTTTCAATAGTTTCAATTCATGAATGTACTTGCCTAGTACTGACTAACGTGCGTGTCACCTTTGCAATTCACTTCAACATGACATTTTTCCTTCAAAGTTACTTAATTTTTGTACCATGCCAGTATAAGCTCGCACATAACCCCGTCATCGTTGATGGTGAAGAATTTTTATCATAATGGTAATATGATGGATCTCATTCATTCTCAAAACAACCCTAAGAACTTCCCCAATGAAATAGCCACCATGGAAACCTTGCGCAACAAGAGCACTCGCATGTAGCACAATATCCATCGCAACTCCAAGTAGAGTGAAACACTCTTAAATCATGCATAGTGTGCCCGAATAATGGTAATGTGATTTCTCTTAGTCCCATCAATATTATGCACTATAATACTCTCATGTGCTTTAATACCATGACCATGCAAATTTATTTAAGATCAAGATCCCTTTTAGTCAGAGCATATCATTTAGTGCAAGTTTCCATATGTGTCATAAACTTTGTGATTCAGCTTCTCAGCGAAGGCCTCTTGACCTTATGGACTTGGCCTTCTAGCCATTATTTGCCTCAAATATCTCTCCCTCTCTAGCCTTCTGGTTGAACTTTCTATTACCCTCTCCTATGTTCATTCATGTCATCCCTTTAGCCTTCTTACAAGCTTCACTTTGAATATTTTGTCCGGGCGGGTGCAGTCAGGTCGGGTGGGGTCATGTCAAGTCGCTGTGTTAGGTCGGGTCATGTGAGTTCGGGTTGTGTGAGGTCGCGTCGAGTTGGGTCGGGTCGGGTTAGGTCATTTGAGGTTGGGTCAGGTTAGGTCGGGTCATGTGAGGGCAACCAAGGAACCCGTTTGAGTTGGGTCATATTGGGTCGTGTGAGGGCACCCAAGGAAACACATTCGGGGGGGTCGGTTAGGGTTCATTCAAGTCATGTCAGGTGAGGCTACACAAGGAAACGCATTCAGGTGGGTCGGGTTGGGTCGTGTCATGTGAGGGCACCCAAGGAAACGCGTTCGTGCAGGTTGGGTCGGGTCGAGTCGAGTAGTGTGACGGCACTCAAGAAAACACATTCGGACGGGTTTTCTTAGGTTGTGTCATGTGAGGGCTACTGAGGAAACATGTTCCGACAGGTTTGGTGAGGTTAGGTCATGTGAGGGCACCAAAGGAAATGCATTCGATCAGTTTGTATCAGTTTGTATTGGGTCATGTGATGGTGCACAAGGAAATGCGTTTGCCGTGGGCCGCGGAGGGTTGGGTCGGGATGTGTGAGGGCGCACAAGGAAATGCGTTCGGGTGGGTTGGGTTGCATCAGGTCATTTGAGGGCACCTATGGAAACGTGTTTGGGTGGGTCAGGTCATGTGAGGGTGGCCCTATCAAAAATGCTAAGTTGTGACCGCCTGTGTACCTTGTACTGCACGTTTGTGCGATCCATTTTCCATTTTCTCTGTCGTACCTTTGTTCAGATGAGTTGGGTCGTGCCATGTGAGGGAAAGATAGGAAACAAATTCGGGTTCGATCGTGTGAGGGAGGCCATATAAAAAAAGATAATTTGTGACCACCTGTGTGCCTTGTGCATGTTCGTGCGACCCGTTTATCGTTTGATCCCTCTTCATGCCAACTTAATCAGAATTCAAGCATGTCAGGTCAGGTCGGTTCAATATGTGATGGCACTCAAGGAAATTCATTTGGTTCAAGTCTAGTTTGGTCAGATAGTGCCATGTGAGGGTGCCTGTGGAAATGCATTTGGGCGGGTCGGGTTGGTTTGGGTGGGGCCATGTGAGCGCTCCTAAGGAAACATGTTCGTGCAGGTCGGATCGGGTTGTGAGAGGGCACCTAAGGAAACATGTTCAGGTGGGTCAGGTCAGGTCTTGTTGTGTGAGGGCATCCAAGGAAATGTGTTTCGGCGGGTTGGGGTTGCGTCAAGTTGTGTGAGGGCACCCCAGGAAATTCATTCTGGTAGGTCGGGTAATTTGGTTGGATTTTTCTTGATTACAAATAAGGGTAAACAACTTGCATCAATGTTTCTTTCCTTTATGGAACAACCAACATGAATAAGAGTGTGTGATAGGGAGTGTTAGCAAGTTCTAGCTGGTGTGCTATGGAGGGCATGAAAAGGCTAGGTATGTTAGGTACCTGTAACCCATTTAACCCCGTAAACCCTAAACCTATAAACCCTTAACCCCTAACCCTTTCCTTTTCTCCCTCATGCTGGCTTAATGGATGTTCGGGCATGTTGGGTTGGGTCAGGTCATGTGATGGTGCCCAAGGAAACGCGCTCGGTTCGGGTCGGCCAGTCTGGTCATGCTGTACTATGAGGGTGCCTAGGGAAATGTGTTTGGGTGGGTTCGTTTGCTCCATTGTGCCATACTGTCCATTTACAAATGGATTATGTTGACATAAATTGAGTATTCCTTGATGTGTGTTCATGAAATGGTGATTTATTACAACAAAAATCAAAATATGACAGACTCAATTAGTCCAGGTCGCTAATGTTTCCTCCAATAGTGGCAGACATCATCGACATCATTGACAATATGAAAATAGATATTATGGGTTTTTAGATGATATATAGTTGAGTGTGACTTTAATTCCTTCAAATTAGTTTTTATCGATGTCAAATGGTATAAGCTATGAATGAATCTACATGATTATGAGACAAATCTTATTCAACATGACAATGGATTTCCAATGGTTAAAACATCGCAGTTTGAAGCAGGAAAATATCGCTATGTTTTTCCAAGACAATATGAACAAGTCTTTTACTCAGAGGTTCGAGGTGAGAATGGATGGTCATTTTCTATTATATATGATCCAAGAGGAGGCCTAGTAGAGTATATTGTAGAGGAAGAAGATGATATTGATCAAGAAGAAGATGATGCACAATGGCATATGAGCAGGAAGATGCATTGACAGATGAAGAAGATATAGAATATGAACCAAGCGTAAGAGATGAGGCAATAATTATTAATGATGATTTTGATGAGGATATTATTGAAAATGACATAATTGATGACAATGATTACATGGTCAATCATTTAAACACCGTTTCTGAATGAGATATTGGTATAGATGTTGATCAATTGGATGAAGATCAAGAAGATACAGAAGAAGAATATTGATATAGATTTTTTGTTTGGCAATGAGCTGGTATGTTATAACTTTATATTTTAGTCATTATAGAATTTTTTTTATGCACAATGGTTCATTTACTAGGGGCTTGGAAGGATCAGGCAATTGAATAACATTTAATAACATATCAAGAGTATCATAAATATAAGGAAGGGATCGAGTGACAATACCCACCAAGTCCGGTGTAGGTTCCACTGGAGCCTAAGTGTCATGTGCTTGGTTCAATATATCACTGACAAGAGGGATCTATAGTTGTTAAATTTGTTCCTTCATCCCTTCCATCAGGATAAGCCCCTCTTCCTAATGATGCACCACCTCTTTCATATACTCCTGCTCACCACCTTCTGAATGATCAACTACCTGAGCATGATAGTCATTCCTGTAGACTACCCTTTAACGATGCCTCCTACTAATTACTATGGGGATTTCTCTGAACAAATGATCACCATACGTGTGACATCTATGGCATCAAAAAGGAAGGTGTTCGTAATCAATAATTTGGAAGAAATATTTTCGTCAAGATGTAAGTGAATTTTTTCAACTAGATCTTCTCCTGGAACAAGACGAACCAATATACGAGCCACATTCTGAGATTTTGTAACCTAAAATGACATATCCACATCTAGAGAGATGCACATACTATTCCCAATGGCCTTGAAGATGTACATTGTCCATAAGTGCGAACGTAACACCAATAGACACACCTAAACCAAGATGTCATCCACCCTTTCCCACTTCACATCAAATATGGGCACCCACTGCTTGAAGAGAATAAGCACAATACCAAAACCCTACTTGCGTGCAAGGACCCATTAATCTAGGTCTCTTTGTTTGCAAACCTGATCTTGAACCACCCCCCTTAATAGATTTATCACCTCCCCCTCCTTATCCAGAGATTCTTCCCAATATTTTTCAATAATATCACCTATAAATTGAGCAGAGAAGAATTTTCCATGCAGTATTCCCACCAGTATGGTCTCCAAGGCTGCCATCATCTGGTCTACTTGTATGTCCACTCTGAAAACCAGATTTGGGCATTCAAATATTTTCTTAATGAATTGTTATTTTTCATTTTTAACCCTACTTGTCAACAGTTTTGGGGCAGTTCTGGAAGCGATGAAAAATATGTGACATCCTCCCCCTCCTCTTCGGATATAAGCCCAAAACACCCTTCCACTTACACCACTCTGGTAGTATTAGCCCCAAGTACGTGTAAAGCTTCCACCGACTCGGGAGATAAACCATGAGAGAACACTAACTCATTATTCCCCTAACCCCTAAATGTCCCTAAATCCCATAAGCCATAAGACCCCAATACCTAACACCTTATCCACTAACTCATTATTCTCCTAACCCCTAAACCCTAATCCTCGTTATTCTTCGAACCCCAAATCCCATGGTCTTCTTCATTTTTGGCTTTTCCAGAATTTAATTTATTATTTTCTTTATGATATCCGTGCTCATCACTTTAGGTGTTATGTATTTGTGATATAAAATGGCCTCATTGCATGCCACCAAATATTGTTCATGAGATAGTAGGGAAATCCTGGTAAAATTGCATTGAACAATATGATACCCAATCTTGAGTGAATTCCTTTAATGATTCTTTTTCTATCGAGAAAAAATTGGAGCCTATATATAGGGACATGAAATGAATGTATGAGAGATGGATTTTTCCTCCGCATGGCATAAGGCATAACGATTTGGACTAGACTATCCTCTTTGAGTAGATTTTCCTATGTTAGCAATTTACTATTTAATGTCAACCATAACATCACTTTACATTTGAGTTGAAAAAAGTGTTTCCATAAATATTTCCACCACCACCTTTATCATTGTGTGGTATTTGATTCTAAAGAGGACTTGTAACCCAATTTTTTGTGCACCCCTAAATGGAATTATTTGACCAGATCAATTGATCTAGATCATCTTCATCCAAATCGATAAGGGAATATGCTAGAAACCTCACACACACACATGAATTTCATGGAAAATTTTACCAAATATTTTAGATATGATGTTTTTTTTCTTATATTTCATTGTTGTTGAATACGAACATGAATGTCATGAGTTGAATTTGAACTTATATATAGTTAAAATTGCTCATATATCATGTCATTTTAATTTTTATATAGCTAAATAAATATTATCACTTTAATATTATATATATATCTCACTTTTCCTTTTTTATTAAAATAATGTTGTAATTAATAAAAAAATATAGTTTGATTGGAATTTGAGGATTTTGTTTTGAAATTTTGTTAAGGTTCAAAATTCAAGGAAGAGACACAAAAAAAATCTATCCACGTTGAGGGTTGGTGTTGCCTAGGATAGCTATGAATCTCAAATTATTTTGATATCTTATATTCCCATTAGTCATGTTTTATGAGACAACTACAAGATAGTCTTGCAAACCCCAAATAACTTTCATAGCTTATCCCCTAGGTTGTAGTTTATTAGACAACAAGATAGTCTTGCAAGTCACTGATATTTAGTAAACCAAAAAATATATATAAATAATGTTGCAAGTCCCACAAGTATCGAATAGCTAACAAAAAAAAAATACAAAATAATGTTGTAAGAGAAGATTTTATTGGCAAGTCTTAGGATCAAATATGTGGATTGGTGGTAACAAAAAATAAATTTAATGAAGAATTCAAGTTATATTATTTGTAAACATAACAATATAAAGAAAAAAATAACATATTCTTGAGAAAATAACCATTCATTGTCGACCACATCAATTGTAGGAGTAGGTTTATCTGGTCATCGCACAAGACCTTCACTTTTAAACTCGTGACATAGCACATGCATTGATGGGATTTTAAATAATACCCTAAATTTCCATAGATATTGATAAATATCTCCCAAAATCATTTTCTTGAAACCCCCACCTAATACATATTTGATATTAAGGCTCCCTATTTTTATTAAATACCTAATTTTATAATTCCTAATACTTCTAAACCCTCCCCCCACCCCCCTCCACCAATACACCCAATTATATCCCCCCAATACCTACAATATATTGACTTTATTCATCATAACTTAAAAGCCTCCTTTATGAATGAACATTATAAGGTATTGGTCAACAGGGTGAAGTCATCATGGTTCATATATGGCAAGGACCCTACACTAAATAAGATGATTAGTGGACTATACAAGGTTACACATGTTGGAACAAGGTTGGGGAAACTTGAACCTATCTAAAATAGTGAGAGCCAATATTGGTAAATGATTGCTAATATGGGAATGGAAATGGGTTTAGTGCATGTTTTAATGACACCTCTCACAAGCATGTCTCCTTTCTTTGTACCTTGGTCTAATATGATGGGGAATTTGGTGGGAGCCAACTAATCTACACCACCATGGCAGGCCAATAGAGTCACATGTAAATCAACTGATCGTGCATGGCCTAACCCCTGAACCCTAATCCTCTAACCCCTAATCCCCTATTCCCCTAACCCATAAGCCACTAACATAAAAAAAATAATTAATTAATCAATTAACATATACTCTAGTTAATAATTTTTAATTAACTTTACTAATTCATAATTAATCAATTGACAACAATTCTTACCGCCTTTTTTTCTAGCAATATTTCTCGAATGCAATTCTTACTACTAAATATTTCCAGCAATGCGAATGCAATTGTTATAGGTTAATATAGATTCTGTGCGTTGGCCCTGTAATCATTTTTCAGTTCCATATTATCCAACATTTGGAATGAAATCATATCCCGTGGAGGTAACAGAGTAATAGAGGTGGAACGTGGGGGAAACAATACTGTCAAAGGGAGCTGCATTTAGACATTTTCACATACATTGGTTCAGGGGGAAATTTGTCAACCCACAAAATGGTAATGACCTTTATTTTATTTTACGTAGACTGGTTATTTTTTGGACTATGTTTAGACATAAAATAAGACCTATTCCTTCTTTTGATCTAGCTTTCAACATTCTGTAGAAATTATTTTGTTTACATTTAAGAATATGGATGATTACGCTTCCCTCTTGTCTTTAATTGCTTAGTCTTACTCGAAATCAAGCTCTAGCTTGATACCTCTAATAAAAGATTCAAGGTGTTGATCCCTTTAGTTTCTATCCAGGATCCCTTAATGATATCAAAATTTTTGTGGTATCATAAGTCAAATAGTTAAAATATGAGGTTGGGTTCAGCAACAATTAGGCTCAGTTAGAATTCAATTTTTTTTTATGAGTTTCAGATGAAGTTTGCGATGAGGCTCATCTATATACATTTTTAATTATATATAGAGTCTGACTACAATGGTGACTGGTCCTAGATACAAACCCCATGAGCCATGGCACATGCTACAGGCTATAGCTTAGTTGTGGGTGTGGCACAAACTATAGGCCACAGCTTGAGTTGTGAGCCATATCAAATCCCCTGGAGGTTGGGCACAACAAGGGTGGAAAATTGCAAAAAAATAATTCATTGTGGGTAGTGAAACATCAACCTAGCAAGTATATGATCCATCTGGAAATGGTAATGGAGGGTCTAATTCCATAGAGAAGAGAATAAAGACTAGAATTGGCATAAATAAATCACATGGTCAAATAAGGTTAGCAGGATCAAGGTTCAACATAAATGGAAAGAGGGTCAGTGAGATGGGCAATGGAGACAAGTTGGTTGAGTGAAGAGTGAACAAAAAAGGCCAAAAAGGATTCTAAGTCAAGGGATCTAGGGTTAGCAAAAAATTACTTTATTATTTATAAAAAATGAGAAAAATGATAAAAAAAACCCAATCTATCCTTCAAGTTCAAATTCAACTTGAATTCAACTTGAGGTTCGGTCATGAGGTTTTAAGAAACTAATCAAACCTAAGAATTTTCCTTAGGTTCGTCGAATTTTAAAACTCAAGTTTGAATTTATGTGAACCATGTGACATATATGGTATCAATGTTTTAATCTTGCCAAAGGGATTTCTAAGCTTCTCAATGCTCATAGTTAAGAGTCTTTAAAAGTTAGACCACAAATATTAGTTCCATCATAGGCTGATAGAATATGTTTCCCTTAAGAGGCATTAACAAAAATCAGACAAATACCACCATCTACCTATAATTCTCTCTACCTTTCTGCTACTCTTTTTCCTTCCAACATGATTGTAAGGTGCTTTGTGCACCAACTGGTGGACGGGTAAAATCATATACTAGTTTTTCTATTACTTGAGATGTTTTCATCATCTCAAAAACATTAAAACCCTTAAGGAACCTCCCTCAACTCAATTTCCAAGGCCTCTCCCAATCTTTGTTGCATGCCTCTTTCATTTTTTTTCATCTCTATATCATGATTTCAGATGTCTTATTGGGACAAACAACCAGATTGTTGTCAGGAAGTGCAACCATGTAGTATACAAGTTGGTTTATACCCCCAAAGTAATTATCATTGTATGATTCGCATCTTACCCAAGAAACCTCTAAATTTATCCCAAATTTCCAAGGATGTCTCAGATTTCTGATAATGGTTTTGAAGAAAATTTCAAGCCTTAACAAAACTGACCTAGAAATTCAAATATGGGAATTTGAGGGAAAAAAGATATGTGAAATCTTATGTATCAAAATGCAGTCCCAATTTTTTTCAGACATTCTTATTATAGTAACTTATAGTTTTTTTAAGCGAAGTGGCCATGCTATGAGGGTCATCCCTATTCCATCAAAATCAATTAGGATTTTTACCTAGCCTCATCTACACCCACTCAAGAGGTTTCGAATATGGATCTCTGTGTTAATACAAGCCTAATTGCCTCACTATTAGCTTCTATGCACCACATCCATGGGCTGTAGCCTCTCTTTTTCCTATTATACCCATCAAAACCCATTCTAAATGCCTTCAAATGGTTCACTGCTAGTTCTATATGGCTCCATGGCACTCCCAAGACAACCGAGTACTTGAAGAAAATATCCTAAGACAAAGAAATTTAAGAAAATAAGAAATATTATTTGACTAAATCTTTTTCCACCTAAAAATCACCTTAAGGCCAAAATATTACAACTAGCCTGTTAAATCACTTGAAATTCTCCTTAAAACCCTAAAAAATTGCTTTCAAACGACCCTCAAAAAATTCTCACAAATGACTTTGTGTTCAAGTCAAGGGGTTTCAAAGAAAAATACAAGGTGAAAAACTCCCTTTTATCCCCAAAACTGCCAGCAACATCAAAAACTACCATTCATTCAGACATGACATACTCCACTGTGCATGGGAGAACTTGCCAACACTCACAAGTACAACAAGTATTGACTACCCAATGCTTGGCCAATGTGAGTTTTGTCCCAAGTACTCGCCAAGCCGCCGTACTCCTGAGAAATGTTTTAAAACTTGGGCTTGGCCTCGGAAAAGGTCAAGGGTCAACTAGGACTTGGAATGACTCAGACTGATCTAATTTCAATTGCTAGGTTTGCTAAAAAGTACAAATAATATTTAATTTTTTATGAAAAACTATATTTTGAAATTTGAAGATTCAAAACCATTAGAGACAAAATATGCAAAGTTTACTCATATATATATATATATATATATATATATATAAATATATATATATAATTTGTGAGTCTCTACATGGCCTCTAGAGTGGGAAGGGCCCTTAAAAACGTTTAGGAAAATATAATTTTTGAATGAAAAAAGGTAATACCCTCCTTCAAAAATTTACCCTTGGGACTTCAAGTATCTACAGAGTATAAGCCTATAGATACTCCACTAAAATTACAGTGAGAAGAAATACTAATTTGTTGTGGGAACATTCAAAAAACCACACGTGTGATGAATCGTTGTTTGCACACAGAAATTTTTATCATAGATAAACCCACAAATCTATACATACCCTAAATTAGCAGGCTTACCAACAGCTAAAATTATGCTAGAAAAATGTGCCAAACAGGTTGAAGCATAGCCTGAAACCCAAGATAACAGGCAAGAATACCTCCAACCAGCGATATAATTTGTGGCATGTAATTGACATGCCCATACCAGCAACACAGTGGAAGAGGAAACTACCAAAATCACTTAGATAAACATGCCATATGCACACTAAATATATCTTCTCAAACCCTAGGTTTTCTGGGAATATTTATAGCATGTTGGAAGAAACAAGAAAAAGTCAGTGGACGAGCTGCGAAGAGGCTGAAATAAGGCCAAATTTATGCCCAAGAAAATATGCTCTTAAATATCAGCAAAAATACAGGTCAAAGAATGACCTATGCATAACATAACATGTCCAAATTCCATCAAAAAATGACTTGACCAATAAGGTACAGACTCAGCCGAGTTGGGTCGGTTTGGTACCAAACCATCCAAGTCATGCCTTGTGGTTTGGTACCAAAATAGCCCAACTCGACCGAGTTGGTACTGGCCCTCTGAACCAATCCATTGGCCAAGCTGATATGGTAATCCGAGTCAACTTGGTCCAAGTTTTAAAACACTACACACAAGTACTCCCAAGCAATACCCAAGGCTATGGAAACTATGAAACAAATAATGATTAATTACCAAACTGTCATGTTGAGCACCATATTCATAATTTAATAATGCATGTAGGGGAAACTGTAGAGGATATATGACCATCATCTCAAGCAACCTTAGAATATTATATTAGACTTTTGACTTTCATTTTTTTCCTTGCTACTTTAAGCATGACATAATATTGATAGGTATATTTCTCTATCAGGTAAATATTGACAGGATTCCCATGGCATACCCCTTCTTTTATATTTATGCTTCCTTTAATGTTTATGATTTTTTCCTGCAAGTTATTCCCAAAATATGGGAAATTTTTCACATTTTTTCTTCCAAACCAATAAAATCATCAAATGTTGGGAAATGTTTTGCAGGTTGTCTTCCGAATCAATAAAATCATCTGAGATTCAAGGCAACACAAATTTGGGGGCATATTTTTTGTGGAAAAGGCTGTTTAACTGAATAATTTTTGTGTGCTCTTGAATCATAATGAATTTACCCCCTGTAATTAAGAACACTCTACTTTATAATGTACATAGAATGTCTACTTTTCCCCATCTTACTCAAAAACACATATAGATCAACGTTGAGTTTTATCAATAGAATTTCATATGTTTTAAGCACCCCCTTCTCCCTTATGGCACTAGAAGTTTCTTATCCTTTGATGTCACTTCACCTCAATTTAACCTACCACAACTAACCTAACCTTAGTTTGTGTGGAGGAATATGATGCATGCACTGAAATATCTATCACAACTCGTAACAAACATAAACATCATCAACTCAACATAGAATGAAGAAAAAGTAAGAGAGTTTGCAATTATTAGCCACCATCTATGTAACCATCATGTATAGCATGAAAATGGCTATAAAAACTGTCACTACTGTCATAGGACTCTACACATACCCAAAAAATATGTTTACCACACTTACAACTGATGTGATTGCAACCTTCATTTCTTTCAATTGTGAACCCACAACCAGGACACCTTTTAACATCCTCTTTACCTTTGCACCACTCTTTGAGAGAGGCATCGGTATCTTTATTGAATTCTCTATATTCTTCACATGACAGGTACATATGATACTCTAGATGACATTTTGTACACAACTCCATTGAACAGCTGCCAGAAACAAAGAGTCTACCAGAAGTTGACACCTCATATATTGATGGGAAATCTGGGGTGGTGAAGAATCTGTAGGTACCTTTGCTCGAAGCCACAAATACATCGAGAGAAGATCTAAATAATTCATCTAGTGCCTCACTAGAGACCAGGGATTTTAGATCACCAATTAAGAACAAATGGTTGCAATCTTCACGAGCACAAACAAGAGGAAACCCCTCATGATGACGCATGGTTGAGTTACACTGCTTAGCTAGGCATGATCTGCAGAAGGCATGCCCACATCCTTTGAGTCTGTAACAATATTCAATATCACAGAATAAGATGGGACAAGAATTCCCACTTTCATCAACTTCTTTTAAAATATGATTATGAATCCCCTTAATACTATTTGCAGTTTCAGCGATGACGTTGTCAGCTTTAATTTTTGACTCTCTACTTCCATGAACAGACAAAACATGACGTTGTGTATCAAGAATAAATTATGCCTCTGGAATGCACGCTTTAAATCCAACTAAATCCACACCAAATCATTTGGAAAATTCCTTCATCAACCCATATGGCACCCCTTCCCCTCTAAGATATATTTGATGATGTTTGTTTTCATGAAGCAAAATCAAGTTATGTACTAGATCTTTAATAGCTTTATCACTTTTGTTGGCTAAAACAAATTTTTTATGATGACTATGTCTTTCAAATATTATACAATTCTTGGTATCCCATTCTAATGATCTTAAAAGCTGAAACCCCTAACGAGTAAAAAGTATTTGTATAGTTGCAGGATCGAACATATCATCTACTACAACATTTCATTTCAGTAGTTTTTCCAATTAGGCTCTACATTTTACAACAGTATCCATTGTGTTTGAATATATCTTCACTTTGTAGGATCAATACTCTGTCTCATTGGCTTGTAGCTTAACATCTGCACTGACAATTTGTTAGATGAATCCACTGACTATTGTCGAATCATAATACATGAAATTTATCCTATAAATGCCTCGATGATATTAATAATCAAGAATTTTATACTACATACAAACTAACCATTCACATTTAAAGTGATCACAACATATAGCACTCAAAAATTAATATACTTTTAGAAATTTTGGAGGCCCAGGTGTAACCATAGTTTTAAAAACACACAACCCAAGATCACCTTGAGCCAACTACTGACTGGGAAAGTTAATTGTCCCACAAGTAAAGTGACCACTCATTATAAGGATCTGGTAAGGGCACCACAGATAAGAAATTGTTTTCTTCATATATAGTTCATAGCCCTTGTCTGCCATTTGATCATGCAACTTCAAAGCCTCTAAGATCTCGTTCTCTTTTATTAGACAATAAATTATGGTACTCTATGTAATTATGTCAGGCATGTATTCATTCTCATTCATTTCTTCGAGGAGAAGGAAATATTCATCCAATTTCCCTCCCTTGAAATTTCCATTGACAAATGCATTATATGTCACTACAGTTAGCTTTATTCCGCTCATTAAAGAGTCACTGAAAATATCTTTAGCCTCATCTAATCTATCTACTTTGCAGAAATTGTCTACTCACAAGGTGTAAGTATAAATATTTGTCTTATAGCCCTTAATTTTAATTATACTCAACCACTCCAGGGCCTCTTCTAATCTACCAACAAAACATAGACCAATGATAATAGAATTGTAAGTCACAATGTTTGGCTGACACCCATTCCTTATAAATGTGCCTCTAACTTGTTGTGTTGTATGTTTATATGAAAACTTAGAGAAGCCTTTGTCTTAATATTTTTGATTTATCGTTTACTCTATTTAAACTTGAATGTTGAATGGTGGTAATTTTGTACTCTTTAATGCACAAATTTTATGTATTAGAAAGGTAAATTTAGAGATTCTTTCAGTTTTCATTTTGTGTTTTCAAGTGAGATATTGTTTTCAAGTTTTCACATTTCTAATTTTATTGCAATGTGGCAGACTGATCGTGGCAGTACAGGAACAACCCTAGGAAAAGTAAAAAAATAAAAATTTTAGTTTCATATTATTTTTTTTATCTTTAACAAAAAAAAAAATTATATTTCTTGCTTCTTATTATTTTATAATGTGGCAGGATGATTGCGAAAAGGGGCTAGCTGAATAACATGTAAAGTGATAACCTTTCTCTATCTTCAACTATTTCAGTCCTTTACATAATTGAAATAATGTTAATTTTGTTCAAATATGGAGACACCTGGCCATGGTGCTCCTGATGATACCCTCAACAAGGAATATTTGTCTTCATCCCCATTTCCATTGTTGTTGCTACGAAAAAATACACTAAAAACAACCAAGGAACTTAAGCGTTTGGTAGACACTGTGCCTCAAACACCTGAATTAGGAAAAAGGATAAGAGAACTTATGACCTAGCTAGAAACATATAAGGTAATAAAAAAAATTAAAAATGATATTTTTATTGTTCTGCGTGAGATCAATTGTGACAGGTTGATTTTTAATTTTTACATTAACTAAACTAACAAAAACATTCTTTTGTATGTAGCATTTTCTAGCACCTGATGTCCCCAGTGTTGGTGGTAGTGGGACACAAAGACAAGATATTCCCTATGAACCCTCTCATATACATTCTACACCTTTAGGTGGAAGCCAATAAATGCACCCTACCCAAGAAGACACACAACCCAACGACTGAACGTGTTGCCAATGATGAGGCTCGTATAGAAAAATTTATTATTTCATTTCCTGAAGCTACACATGTCACCTCCATGGGGACCATTCTAGGCATGTTTTTGGTGAACAATGAAGGTGTTCCTATAAAGCGAGTACAACTCCCAAATAAGTTTTAATATTTTAACTATTTCGTGTACTCTATCTAAAACATATTTTATCATGATCATTATTTTTAAATTAATGATATTATGTTTTTTCTGTGTAGGAAACAATGATTTATATAGAGCCTTGGAGAGAAAGGCGGTAGTATTTTTTTTCCCAACCATATGCACAAGGTGGAATTCCTAGAATTCCAATCTGAAAAAAGAACTTTTAGATTATCTATAAGGCCTTTTTGGGGTGTGTTAGTATGAATCTTAATCGCAAGCGTACAAAAAAGGCTCACTTTAGTCGTTCATAACAAACAATCCTAATAGCAAATATGGTTGCCAATATCTTTAGATATGTAATTAGTTGAGCAAGATAAATGTTGTAAAATCTAGATCTATGCATTAAAAGACATTAAGCAGTAAATAAAAGCAAGAGTTTCTCCATGCATCCAATAGACAAGACAAGATTTTTTTAAAGAATTTTTATATTTTTTCACACCTGGGAAGGGAAAATAGAAAGATGTTACCAGTGACCCTCAATGGGATGGGTTTTTGTAAGTCCTCATCACTTCAGATCTAAAATTCCTCTCTCTTGATGGTGTAGAAAACCTAGACAAAAAATAGAACTAAAAGGGAGCTCACAAGAAAAATGGTAGCAAAATATGACAATGATGGTGGATCAAAGTTAGACCAAAAGTATAGATCCAGAGTGATCTTCAGGCAACAAAAGTTAGTGAGTGAATGGAAAAACCGTTCTATTTATAACAAAATATTGAGTTAGTCTAGATATTGGTGCATAATTAAAATATTATTAACCAATTATAGATCCAACTTTTATGGAATATTATATTATATTTGTTGGAGGGAAAAATAATTTGACTTTAGTGAAATCCCTTTATTTGTAAATAATAAATAAATATATGATTATTTATTATTTTAAGGATATGGTTGAGTAATAATCAAATAAATAATGATTTATTTAATTATTTATAAATTATTTAGTCAAATTTAACAAGGAATATTATTTAAATAAGGTTTAAATCATCATTCCTAGAAAATAATAAGATAAATAATGATTTATCTAATTACTTTTCATGTTTTGGATTAAATATGACGAGGAATATTTATTAAATTGATATTTAACTAATTATTCATTGGGTAAAATCAAACAAATGTGGATTTATTCAATATTGCCTCATGGGGTGTCCTGTTTAGACCATAAACAACTTGATAAATGTGGTTTACTAAGTTATTTTTCATAGTGAAAGCAATTTTACCTTAGGTAAAATTGGTCTTACATGGTGTACTTTGGTCCATCTAATAGTAACAGGTTAGATGACAAAAAAATGGTGTAACAGATTTCCCCCTAGCATGTGAGCGTTAGGAGCTAATCATATGACCGAAGTACATTGTAAGAACTCAATCACTAGACACCGAAGGGGAAGTCGGAGAGAGAAATATAAGGTAGACCAAAGCGTTAGAAGACTAGACCCTGAGGGGGTGAGACTGACAGGTGCGACAAGTCTCTTTTATGAGTGAGTACCTATGTTATAGGCGGTGGGGGAGGCATACCTATGCCCGCTAAGACAAAGTACAAAGAATAATGCATCTATTAAACAAGGGACTAAACTATATAGTACATGCTGGCATAAACATGAGCCAGATAAAAACATGATAATGAATCCCACATACATACTATGCCTGGGATAACAACCAAGAGTTATACAATAATATTTGAGTACATGAGATATAGATACAACCAAAGTGCCCCTGTAAATAGGAAAGGGCTCTAAAAATATGACTGATACACGAAAAATAAAAGGTGTTGCAAGCGGCGGAGGCCGACATCATCAAATCTAGGGAGCAGCATCAAAGGATATGATGAAGAGGTCATCCAGGAACGTCAGGGGCTACCTGAAGGGCCACCCCCTCATGAGGTTTGAAACATCTCACTCACTCCTGGGCATCACTGGTACAATCTGCTGCATCACTGGACCATCAAGTATACAGATCTCGATCATGCTGTAAGGAGATGGAGCTGAGAAACAATCAAGTCAAAGGGAAATAAGGAGTCCCTTTGCCTGATCTGAGGCACCGAACAAGAGTGGAATTTGGAACTAAGGTACACTGCCCTCTAGACCTGTCTTTTGGAATGAATGATCTGATGTCAACAGAAGGAGGTCTTCCATAGGTGAGACAATAAGGGATCCTCAACTAAGGAACGAGAGAAAAAGGTATAATGACAGACAGATTGACACTAGGGATGATGATGAAATGGGGGGTACTAAGTAGAGGATGAACGAATTCCCTTGGTAGAGCATAAATCGCATGGATGGCCTTGCAGCAATTGACACAATATCAAAGGGGATAGGGGCAAGTAGGATTGAAGGCTACAATGTGCGACACGAGAGATGAACCAAGAAATGAAGGATGGAGGACTATAGTGGGATACAAAGGGACATGGAATAGACTCCATGGATGCGATGATGACTTAACTTGGATTCTCTAAACAAGGGTGACTCGATAATGCTTCCACACAGAAAAGGTCCAATGGGGACCACAAAAACATGATTACATGATGGTTACTCATGAAGAAAATCGACACGAGCAAGGAAAAGTATGGAGGCAAAGTGGTTCCCCAAGTACAGGTGTTGCAAGTGAAGAAATTCTATTTTGAGGAGTGGTGAAGTGACCCTTCTTGGAAAATTTTTATCTCAATGAAGTATCAATTCGTGAAAAAACAACAGATACCCATTTGAGGGCTTGGTGAGAGCTTTCCAATGGTACAAACAATTTTTCAAACTGAGCTACCATTTGGCCGCAAAATGTGAAATAAAACTTAGGGGTTTCTCTTTTAATAAGGAATTTTCCCTCAAAATTCACTCATTTTAAAGTGGAGCTGTGGTGAATGTAGAGAGGAGATAAGGCCCCAAAACTTGCTACGATCATAGCAAAAAAATTGACCACTGGAATCGAGATCCGTTAGTTGCAGGTAAGAGGCCTAACCCTAATCTTTCATTTCAGTGGGTTGAAAGTTCAGTTTAGGTTCATAGAGCTTAGGAACATACTCTTGCTCCTATTTATGGCTAGGTCACACTTTGTGGGGCAAAAAATGTGACCTAGATAGCAGGTTTTGGGTAGGAAATTGTGACCTATCCCAGGATTGGGCCTGAAAAGTGCGACCTGACATAGAGGGGTTTTTCTGTGTTGTTTTTTGGCTGAGAAATGGGTTTTTATGTTTGGATAGAGTCTTTCCTATCTTTACACTGACAAATATGATGGTTTTGTTCAGATATGGAAGAATTAGAGATCAACTAGAGAGAGAGAGACCTAGAGACATTACGGTCAGAAATCTGAGAGGATTAGGGTGTCTGTAGTGCATTGGCTAGGTTTGGGGTTTTGAAGTTTGTGGAGAGCTCTCTGATGAGAGCTGGAGAGCCCTTATTGACCTATATTGTCATTTATTAGGATCTAGATCATGAAATATTTATAGTGCAGGGGCACCGGATCAAGTTGACGGTCCAAGATATATATTTCCTGACTTGTCTCCAACCACCTCGGATGGTAGGTAATACTCATCCGGTGTTATTGCGAGGGTAGAACATCATGGAGTTTGTAGACTGCCATTGTTGACTAGGTCTCCATGTAAAGGGAAAACAGATACCCATCGAGGATCTAGAGTGGTTAGAGACTTGTGCTGTGGCCGCAACGGTTCTATGGATCCTGGTCAACCAGGAACTCCACCACATCACTGGAGGGTAGATGATGCTTTTAGAGAGTGTGCTGAGTGGGACCTACTATGGGTGGGCCTGGATGATGTTGTCATCATTGAAATAACAGTTGTCGCTATGCAAGTGGAAAGTGAACCATGACTGTGCATATGGTACAGTGTTTTGCTTTCTCTTCTTTGAGAAGATCTCGACACTTCAACCTCATATAAAACACCAGGATGGGGGCCCGAGGGAGCCCAAGATGCATTAGTGGGGGCGAATACTGTACAATGGAGGAGGTGAGATGGTCGGGTGGGTGTTCCAGCCCGAGTTATTTTCTCATTGGGATCAGATGCCATTATACATAGACGACTATCCTTATAGTGGGATGAGTTATCATGGGGACCCGGACTTGCCATTGCCACCTAGTCAAGAATGGGGGCCTAATGGTAAGTGAAAAGTTGATAATCTTTTATGTGCATTGTAAATTTTTATAATATTGTAAATGGTACTGATTATTTCACTTTTGGTATGTAGATACAACACCGGTGAAACCAGTCAATTATATGGGACAGGCTGCAGTATCAGGAACTGCAAGACCCAGTGGATCAAGAGTGCCACAAAATGATGATGTGGCAGCCCTCCTAGAATAAATCCATCGAAGATGTGAGAGGCTTCTAACCGGTGTCTCAGAGCGCAGCTAGAAATACTTAGATGACCAGTACATAGAGCCATGTATTTGTATACCCTCAAAGTGGAGAGGGGTCATGCGTCGCATGGCGATGGGAAGACAGGGAATGCACGATCCACGAGATGCAGGAGGAGATCCATTGGCTTGGGATCCTCTATATAGTGATTAGTGTGTAGGGATAGGTGGTGCCCCCAATTTTTTATTTCTTGTAACATGCTATGGGCATGTCATATGTATTAGAGTTGATGGGCTCTAAAAAATATTATACGACACATTTATGGATATTCATCATTTTCATGCTTTTATGTTATTTTCTTGTGTTAAATCCATGTGTTGAGTGCCAATCTAAAATATTGTTTGCAATGCTATATACATAGTGATTTTTTTTTCTAGGTACATGACTAAATGTAATGATTTCAAATTCACGCATCAAAAGCTTCACTCTTAAATATCTTCAAAAAAGGATAGGATTATGCACATGATATACACCTTTCAATTACATGACAAGAAGTAGGGAGTCTATAAGAACATGAAGATGGACAATGCGATGAGAAAGGGAATCAACTAATAAACCTCGTACTGCATCATATTTGTCCTGATTGTTGGTGGCAGTATCAATGCATAAACCGTTCGAGAGAAAAAGTGAATGAAACAGGGTGAAAATGGCCCAACTTCACGAGGCTAGATTCTGAGAGTAGAAATTTGCACCATCATCATAATTTATATAAGGTGTGGATGGGAGGTCCATCTGAAAGGTGACACAAGACCAAAAAATGGAGGATGATGAACAATGTTGGCAACCTGAGCGCAAAGTAGAAATCGAAAAAACACTACGAGAGGGAGCGATCCAAGTAGGATGTATACCACCTGCACACCGTCAGGAAGGTGGTGTGTGGGAGCTACCATGTGGGAAGCTTGTGCTCAGGCCGTGAAATTCGCCATAGACACAAAGGGTTCCATTTAGCTTATGGGCAGGAAAGATGAAGTCAAAGGTGGACAAGGCTTCCATGATGTCATCATCAAAATAGAGGATGGGGTGACAGGAGGAAGGGAGACCACATGACGTGGTGAAGCTACTTGAATCATCATCATGAGAAGAAAGGTTCGCATGTTCATCTTCATGGGGGATGACGAAAGAAATATTAGATAAAGGATCCACCGATGTTGAGCTCGGGGTGATCGTTGAAGGGAGGTTGAGCGAAATAGAAGGGAAAGTCTTAGAGGGAGTTTCCACCAAGGCTCTCATGGATGATGATAGGTAGAGGACAGTGGCCACAGGCTCAATCATCTTGAAATCAGGAGGGGGAATGTCAATGGGAGAAGGTACATCCTCAATCTAAAAATTAAAAAATATTTAAAAAATAAATATTCATTTTTTTCCCTAAGCATACTATGCAAGGAAAGGAGAAGCACATTGGTTCTGTTTTGATGCCAGGATACCAGGTTAAATCAGATCCCATCATGTACAAAACTCATGTGCTTCTGTCAATCTCAAAATTCTTTGTTCAAACCACAAAATATTCAGTTCAAACAATATGTATGAAGAAAAGAGAGCCATACAAATAAAATACTGATATAAAACATAAAAACTCTTTGGCCAAATATTACAATGGGCGACCTCTTGGATCTCAGCCCTTCAAACCATTTCTCTTACTCTCTGTATTCCTCACTTCCTCACTTCCTCGCTTTTCCTTTTCACACTCTCACAAGCTACATATTTATACATAAATATGAATTTGTTCCACACCATAATTTTTCTCCACAGAAATCTCAACTTAAAATATAATTTAGATTTATCTTATTTTTGACTCAACTAAGTCCTTTTTATGAAATTCCTCATCCCTATATTATCTACCTAATTCAACTCCACTCATATCCTTAATTATTTAAGGTATATTTACAATAATCCTCACATTTATATTTTCTCTCCTAATTTATTAAAAATGAGAAAAATAATTAATAAAATAATTAAAAATCATCACCCCCCAATTACATAATTGAATAATGAAAATTTAGCTTTCACGCTCCTACATCAGACTCCCCATGTAGATAAGTTTCCATAGACTCCTGTCTATGAGGTTTGTCGCTTTTCTGTAACAATGCGACAACCACAAGTCCTAATGACTTGCTCCCTCCAGGATTCCAAACTATGTTCTACCACTGGTCCTTCGAAGTATCAACTCGATTTGGTAACTCATCACTCACTCTGCTGATCGGATTCCATTGGCTCCTCCAACACTTTATTTTTCCAATTTCTTGGAGTAATTCCTCTTTGTAAAATTCTTTTACCTCCAACTGAGTTAAACACTCAAATTTCTACAATGGAAAACAATCAAGAACTCCTTCTTTATTACAACTATAGTCTTTGATTTCTTTTATAGCAACAACTTTCTCGCCCAGTGTTGTACCTGCATTCACCAACAAACTGTTAGTTTTAAAAGGATAAGACCTTTTGGTCTCTTTTGATGCTTCAAGCACCAATATTCCATCATCGACTTTCTGGACTTTAGTAGATCTTGTTTTGAAGTTTTGGCTGCTTCCTTATCTATCTTGCTAGACAAATATTTATGTCTCCTTTATGTCTTTATGGACATAACTTTCTTGCTGCTTTTGATCTTCCATCCCAATGCCAAATAATTTCTGCTCAATTTATCTGATTTCGACATCAGTTCTGTTAATTTTTGTAATTACAGTTACATTAATATTTGAAAAGTTATAACATTCATTAAACTCTATAAATGTTAAAAAAAATTCATCTCTATATATAGTAATTGTAATTTCTTTTGAATCAGGTTCTACAATTTTTACTTCTCCATCAGGTTCCTTAAGCCATCACTCCAAGAACTCGATTTCCATATGAAATCTCTCCAGCACTTCATCACAACCTTCATTCCCAGCTTCATTCTTCTTCTAGCAATCTTCCTGAGTTGTCCTAGTTTCGGCATAATTATATTATACAATTCTATCAGCAATTTCATTAAACAAATACATTGGTTTACCTCCTTTGAATATCTTTTCGGCATTTCCTTTAGGCTCTTGTTCCATAACAACTTCAACTCATTGTCTTACCCAAAACAAGAATTCATTTAAGATTTATTCCTACTGTAACAAATCAATACCGTCCTTCTCTGAAAGGCATCCTCCCTCAGACTTCACCTCAAGAGTTTCATTCTTCTCTGTGACAGTTTCACCAGATTGTTCACCATCTTTCGCACATCCTGCAAACATACATAAAATGTGAGATTTAAAAATGCAAGGCTTCATAGCCTCATCTGCTTCTCTTGCCAACACATCTTTAGATTCTTCTGAACTATCCCAATAGTTCATGAGATGTCCCTCATTGATCTCTTCACATGGAATTTCACCCTGTTCTGGGCCACAAATGGAAACATCCATTTTTAATTCAACCTTTCTGAGTTCTTCACACATTATCATCTGCTCAAGTTTCCTCATCTCTTCTTCCAACTATATGTTTACCTGTTTTTCCCTCTTTGCGTGTAGTCTTTGCCACTTTACCTTCTTTCTCACGGTCCAACCATGTGTCTCGTATTTCACATTTTCCTGCAAAAAATCCATTAACAATTCAAGGTGAACTATTATCTCAGCCTTCTCCGGCTCATAATATTCATCAGTCAACTGTTCACATATGCCACTTACCTTGGAATTTTCCTTCTTCTTCCTTCTACTATGGTCTTCAGCAGATCTTCATAAATGACTATCAATAGTCATCTTCTCCTCCTTTGCGAACTTCATATGTTCACGTGTGGATTTCATTTGAATCCCATTTTCAAAAAGCCTCCATACCTGCCATAAAAAAAGCAAGCTCTCTTCCTGCACCTGACCTATTTCAGTTCTGTGTCATGGAATCATCTCTGGAAACTCTCTTGCTTCACTTTTCTGCAAAAACACTTTAGTAATGCTTGTGTTAATGACCAACTCTTTGGGTGTCGGGCTCTGCCAATCATGCACCCAATTACATTCAAACCTTTCAATTTGGTTTATGACTCTTTGACTTCATACTTTACACCAACTCTTCATCTTGGGTGAAAAATAATCAATCTTAACTCAAACTATCCAAACTTTCATATGATCCTAACCTTTTCTTTTACTTCAAGGCTTGACCCAATAGCTATGATAGTGGATATTTTGACTTAATTCAAGTTATACAATCTTCTAATGAACATCCACCCTTAATACCTTTTATGATGTAAAATATTCACTCTCTCTCATACTTTAGTTTTTATGAAAGATCATCAGTTTCCCATTATGATTTCACATGATACTGAAGTCAAAATGCAATCCATTTTTTCCAAGATTTATTTATGGTGAAAATAAATAAACCATTCACTTTTCAACAGTTAAAAATACCTTCTCGAAATTATTTATCATACTTTATGCTCCCATTAAGGTTATTAACAAACCTTTCCCCTGCATTTTAAACTCTCTAGATTGCACTCTTCCGTGTCATCTTCATCAGTGTGACTACTCACATGCCCTTCATACCATAAACTTGTCATCATAATGCAAAAAATTTCCTTGAATATTCTTGTGGTTGAAATGATCCAACCCTTCTCTCACGTATTTATTTTAGGAATACATTCAAGCCTCCATAGATTTACTTTGAATGTGCAAGTTCCACTCTCTAACAATCTCTCCTTGGTAAATAAATTTCTTCCCAACAATTTTCTAACATAAATCTTTTCCTAGCAAATAATGTTAGAAACTTCCGAAGTACGTAAAATCTCCCCTCTTAGTTTAGGGCAAGTTCCCTTCTCTCAATCTCTTCAATTTCAATTTCTTTATTTGAAAACATGAAATCTTAATGTAATCAAATATCCTTTCAAGATTACATTCTCCAAAAAAAACGTACATGATTTTTTTCAAAAATTTTTACCTCCATCAATCCCAGTGACCTTTTATTATGCTAGAAGGTTGTACCGTGGAAATATGGGATCCATACCTTGAATGTTCCACCGGAGCTACACCTCTTTCACAAGCCCCACACATGGTTTTTTTTATAAGTGCATTGATCCGATTAGCTTCCAAAATTTTGATGTAGAAAACACATATTCTACTTCACAATTTAGTATAGTAAAATGTTCAATTCTACTCAAAACCCATATTTACCCTTCAACATGATGGAATTGATTCACTCTTCGCCACTTAGTGTGCAATTCAAAATTCCCATCTATTAATACATATAACATCGAAATGTTGCATCATTATGAAAATTCCAATTTTCAATAATTAGTGGGTTCTTTAAAGGACCATTATATATAATAATGGATAATTTAAAAGTTGGCATTTGGAATCCACTTAAAAAAAACAATCCAACGTACTTCTTAAAGCACAAAGGAAATCAATTTCATTGAATTTTGAATTTGCAAACAAATACCACCAACCATTTGAATCCACAGCTTCACAACCACTATGGCAATCAAGTAAATAAATATGGTTCCAAATCTATAATTTGGAATTTCGTTTTGAACCTACGCAAATCTCCACACAATGATTCAATGCAAATGACTATGCCACTATCCAGCAATATTAACATAGATCCTCAACGCAGATGACTGCACCACTATCCAGCAACGTTAGCGCAGGTTAAAACACAAACACCACCATCAAATTTTATTCATGGCACTGACATCAATACAATTGCATACAGGAAGGTCGAATTCAATATGCGGTTACCTGGAAACATGAACATATTGATCGCGCCCCCTCTGATTAAATTTTCAGTATTGTATATTTCGGTTTCATCACAATCCCACAGAGTCACATTATGACAGTAGTGTCGCTAACATTTTCTGTCATGGCTTTTCCACCACATGATTCACTGCACCGTCCAAGGCTTATAGTGTCTCAATGTTTTTCCAGAGAGTATTTTTCTGCGTCCACCCAATGTCCGCACTCCACTATGATATGTTAAGTCCACAATCTCATTGATGGACTATAGTATAAGCAAATTTTGTGACGTCTGTATGGAATTTCCTCATAATGTAGTTCTTCTATTGTGTTCGTCGCACGATAAAGGATGCCATCCTTATATGTGTGCAAATAGCTACAGACATTCTAACTGTCTTGACCAGTTCAAGAAAGCGTATACAAAATATTCATCAACAACATATGTAACACATACTATACACCATTCTGTGGAAAGATCTACTTCAATTTTGGAGCAAGTTACTGTTCCAAGATCAGAAAATGCCACTTTAGACAATGAGTGATCAACATTAGGGTTACAAAGATTTGGACTTCCAAGATCTGTGATTTCAGACAGTGAAGATGGATGCTTGGATGGAGACTAAACATCAACTATTGGATTAAATTTAAATGTGCCAGGAGAAAAATGGGAAGTACTAGAGTTAGCATGTCCTCTTTACAGGGGTCAATTTAAAGGTTTGATAGTGGTTGAACCTGCTAGGAAATACTTAAATGTAAAGACAAGGAGCTTTTCACCTAAATCATGCACTTTTGTTGGGACTTATGATGAGCTTCGGATGCATGCAAGACGTGAGCATTCGCTTGCTTGGCTTCAAGAAATAGATCCTCACCGTGAACGAAAATGAAGAATATTTGAGCATCAACGTGAGCATGATGATTTTAATAGCACCAAAATTATGCAATATTACTTGGAATAGATATCTCATGCCGTATATATTTTTAGCTCTTTAACCACATTAATCACGTATCTACGTTGTGGTACCACTACTTGATACAACGATGCATCAATGCTTCCACTTCTTCTCCGACGATGTTGCCTTCGCCCAAATGCATTAGGTCTTCACGCAGCCTCCACAAATTTTGATCCCACACCCAAACAAGCCTACATTGTTCCTTCAACACATTCACATTCTTGCAGTCACACACTCAATATACAACAGAAATATTCGTATATAAATTGCAGACTCAACGCCTCACAATATATTTAAATCAACCGTAGGAGATATTCATCCTCCAACTCATCTCCGGGCTCTTATACCAAATAATGCCAGGATACTGGGTTAAATCAGATCCCAGCATGTACAAAATTCATATGCTTCTGTCAAACTCAAAATTCTTTGTTTAAACCACAACATATTCAGTTCAAACAATATATATGAAGGAAAGAGAGCCATAAAAATAAAATACTGATATAAAACATAAAAACTCTTTGGCCAAATATTACAATGGGTGACCTCTTGGCTCTCGGCCCTTCAAACCATTTCTCTTACTCTCTATATTCCTCACTTCCTCACTACCTTGCTTGTCCTTTTCACACTCTCACAACCTACATATTTATACATAAATATGAATTTGTTCCACTCCATAATTTTCTCCACACAAATCTCAACTTAAAATCTAATTTAGATTTATCTTATTTTGGACTCAAATAAGTCTTGTTTATGGAATTCCTCAACCCTAGATTATCTACCTAATTCAACTCCACTCATATCCTTAATTATTTAAGGAATTTTTACAATAATCATGATATTTATATTTTCCCTCCTAATTTATTAAAAATGTTAAAATTAATTAATAAAATAATTAAAAATCATCACCCCTTTAATTACATAACTGAATAATGAAAATTTAGCTATGACGCTCCTACATCATTTTTAGTCTCGTACTCCCGAACTATCTCCAAAGAGGCACGATAATTCATGAGGTTGGGACAGTGGTAGGAATAATGTCCATGGATATCACAAAAAGCATAAGGGTGGTTGGTGCGAATAGTCTTAGGTTTCTTGGTTGCAGTTGAGGAAGAAACAGAGGTTTTAGGGACCGCAGACTCAGGGAATGCAACATTAACCATGGGCTTGATATGAGGAAAATTGAGACAAGTATGGGTGGCATGTCGGACGACATCACATAAAGAACAAGGCTTTATAGGTTGAAGAGGAGAAATTTCAGTTGGGGAAGCCTTGTTTTTGGTGCCTTCTTGTGATATTTTCCCTTTTTACCCAAAGTTGTCGCAACAGGAAAAGGTTCCTGTTGAGGTGGCTGAGGCACAGTAGCAGTGGGAGGAGTCATGGGAACTGGTTGAACCTAGGTCATAGCAAGATAAGGTTTGGGTTGACTAGGTGGGGTAGCGACTGGGGGATCGATGTACTAGACAGGAATCCCCAGGGTCAGGTTAGGAAGTGATAGGGTAGCCATGATAGGTACCGAGAACATTCCAGGAGGGAGAGCTAGGAACAGTATCCAACCTAAAGGGTAATGGCGAGGTGGGATGGATCGGAGATGGTTAAGGCCTAGAGGAGCCATTAAAGGAGGGTAGAGAGGATCATGGGTGCTAGCCGCAGGTGAAGGGCGAGGAGGAGGGGGTCCAGAAGGCTGAGTCTAAGTGCTAGGAGTAGGTTATGGAGGGTGGGGCTGCTAACTAGCTGAAGTGGCCTGCTTGAGGGAATCCCGAGACGATTGCATCATGCAAAAATTCAATGAGCTAGGATTGGAGATAGGAGGAGGAAGACCAGGGAATGTACCAAGAAAAGAGCAGTTTTTTTAGACTTTGGGTGAGACACTGGTTAAGGGGTCAAGGTTTTCTTATTGTCCACTTAAGATATGATGGACTCAGGGGAGGTTGGAGACTTCGGTTCGTAATATGTCAACTGGTAAATGATGAATATCTTTCCATTATGGGGAAAGGAAATCTTGTGGTGAACTACATATGGTACAATAGACATCTCATAGGTGTATATATGACCCAATGGAATGTTGTAATCTAAGGGGGTGTCAATGAGTTCTACGTCAATGCAAACAGTCTTGTCTGTAAGAGTAATTGGATAATTTCATAACAGGCCAATGAGTTGGGAAGCATGGCCATCCCATGCTCGGCGGGTGATAGTTGAAGGGACCAATTTAGGTGATCTTAGTTACTTCCAAACTAAAGTGGACATAACGCAGGTGGATGCCCCCTCATCAATGATACAATAGGAAACATTGGCGTTCTAGATCTTGACTGGGATTTGGAAGGCGGCAGAAGCAGGAAGAGGAGGATGTTATCACCGGTCAACATTGAATATGATCAATTGATCATCTAAAGGATCTAAAATTACCATGGAAAATAGTAGAGCTTTTCATTGTGAAAGGCACGACTGGAGGAGTTCCAACATTGAGATGGTGGTAGGAGATTGCGCCAAATCATCTACTATACTATATGAATGGCCAACTTTGCGAGAAGCAGTGTTTCGACATAATGGTCCCTTAGGGATCATGATATGAACCTCAGTCTTAGGCTGAGGGATCTGAAAAGGACCATTGGTTTTCGAAAGAGGCTCTGTAGAACCTGAAGATGGGGGCTTGGGGGCAAACGTAGCAGGAGGCTTGTTGTACTGATGGGACCGATTATGAAGGTTGAGGTCTATGGTAATAGGTTGGTTAGAGTTGATCATGAGAATATGGTAATCGGAGGTGCCAAATGGAGGATCTTGAGTGGCCACCTAAACTTTAGGTGTTTGGGTAGCCACAAATCCTTGCTGAGGGAAAGGATTAGTAAACACAACTGGCTGGCTAGGCACAACATGGTGTAATGTTCCCAATTTTAGCCTCAAGCTAAAATGGAACATTATAGTTGCAAATTTTATTTTTGCATAGTAAAATGGGGAAGGAGACAGCTTAGCCCCTTTTGGATGAAGAGATAACAGTCCTCATGTGAAAAGGAGGAGAATAAAGAAGCTGAAATAAACACCTAAGGGTGTGAATGGAACCCAAATCACTTGATTAGTCATATTTGACTAAAGTCAACAGTGCTGCCCAAGGAGGAGAGGCTTCCTAGAGAAGTTGCACAGTTTTGGAGGGAAGAAACTCATGTGAGGGTGGAAACCCTAATTTGTGGGACCTTGGTGGAAGAGATTTCCTTTTCTTTATAAGGAGGATATGGCAGCCCATTTGCATACATGTTTTGGAGTTTCGGACTTGGGTCTGCAAAGGCTTGCATCCCCAGGCTTTTTAGCAGGGTGATGGTGCCCTCGGTCACTGGCGTGTTCTTAGTCGGGAATCCCTATCTCTTCCTCAAGGAATGATGAGGATTGAGCTGATTTTCCTCAATCCAGAATTGGCTATAGCTACATTTATCATCTACAGCATTAGCTCTGCAGTAGAGAGGACATTGTGTTGTTGGGATAGCAAGAGAGGAACTGATGGAGTCTCTCTTGAGTTGTTTTCTTCATTGGAGGAGTGATATATTCATTGGAGGAGCTACAAGGAGGATTCCCAGGCTGCATTTCACATCCTTGGCATGAGGCCAACATTCCATCATCTCCCACTACGTAGTCCATGGAGGAAACTACGTTATTTCAGAGGAGGTAGTGAGAGAGGGGTTCTTGAGCTCATCAGGAGGGTGTTTTTGAGACAAAGGGATCAGCCCTTTGTGTTGGAGACATTATCAGAGGAGGTAAATCATATTTCATATCAGCCACAGCCTCATTCCTATTTTTTATCAGTTGCAGTGACAACTCAGTTGTCACAATTTTGTATTCTCCGACATTTCTAGCAATCTCTTCTAGATTGGCTAGAAATCCTGTACTTCAGCCCATCTCTTTGCTATTGGGCTATTTATTTGTATCCTATAGCCAAATTTGTATTTCATTTATATTCAGCAACAACTACTTTCATATAGACTGCGCAGGCACGGTCCTCCGACATTTTGTGTAGCTGCAGTAACTTATGTATTTCAGGGTGTAATCATTGGAGATTGATTCCCATTGTCTAAGGGGTTTATTCCTCATGATATTTATTGTATATTATTGCTAATATAATCATATAATTTTGGATACATACATTTCCCTGTTATGGTGTATTCAGATTTGGAGAGTTCAGTGTTTATGTTCATATATTGCTATAAGATCTCTTTTTGAGCATTGTTTTAGAGACCTAGATTGGGGAGATTTGAATAACTCACCTAGATGCATTTATTTGAGCTTATTTTCTGCAAGGGGGTTTTATTTAGTATGTTATATGGCATCCCAGTGGTGTTTTGTCTTAGTTTTGCAAAGGCTTCATTATACAGTGTCCTCAAGGACCTTGTAGTAGAAATTCTCGAAGTGGAATATTGCATATCCATAAACAGAGTCTGTGAAGGGCCATCTAGCCTCAAGATCTCTCCCTTCTTTGGAAGAAGTTATATCCTATAAATTCCCCGACATTCAATCTCTAAAATGGACTTATGATAGCTCACTGAAGAAGGAATTGTAATATCTTAAAGATATTCCTGATGGAGCAGCAAGTTCTAGATTTGGAACATTACAGTGGTATCATAGCATCAATCTTGGCTCAGCCTGTGCACAATATTTCCATCAGCAAGAGGATCTTCTCCGTAAGGAGAAGAGATTTACATAGGAAACAAGGAAAGAGGAATGAAGGAAGAGGAGGTTTCCCTTCTTCTTTTCCAGACCATTGAGGAGACTATTGAAGATCATGATGAAAAGGGAAATTTGGAGAAATTTTCTGAGAAGGGTTTGTTGATAGGAAAAATCCTAGCTACTTCATGAAGGGTGTGAGCATTTAGCCACACATGCAGATCCACAGTGCAGTACTTTGTTCACTTGCATTGCAAGGGATTAGAGGAAGAAAATGAGGCATGGGAGGAGCAGCACTACAACTCAAGGTATGGCTCATGATTGTTGGTTTGAAGGTTCCATTTTTTTTTCATTGTCATGCAAATGCAAAAACATGTGATGCATTCACTAAGGGTTTGATGGAAAAAACTGGGCTAACTCATTGTGTCATAAACACAAACAATTTGCATACATCAGAAAGAACCAACAACATTGTCACATTAGGAGGAGATCGATCACCAGATGGAGGTTAAAGGGGAGCCATTGCTTCCACTAGAGGAGCCCTTGTGCCTTTTCAAGGAGTTCGAAATAATTTTTCATGTGGGTACCAGGACACAATTCCGGAGCGATATGTAGAATTTTCATGGGATTGTGAGATGGAGGAGGAAGAGCATAAGGATCAACATAAAGGGATTATGAAAATTCTCCCTTATCTATTTCAGAAATTTTCTGCACATGGGAAAGAGACTGTAATTCATAGAGGAGAGAGGGATGAATCTGTCCACTCATATATGCAGTCTATTTTAGATCTTGATGTCTCACTTTTTGGAGGATTTCCACCCAGGAGGCCACATTATCTAGAGATTATGAGAGGCATCATATCATTTGGTTCACCATTCTTGGATTTCGGAGAGGTGGATACATTGGAGGAATCCATTACATCATAGAGAGTTTTGGGATCAGCTCAAGGAGGAGGGATACACTCTCTCATTTTTAGTACCACCCATTCTCACGACTTTCATTGTGTAGATAGAGTTGTTGTATGGATAGAGGATAGCATCTTCATGATGCTAGATGACTGCTCCACATATTTAATGAGAGGGAGGATACTTCCTTTGAGGAAGGACTCTTTCATGCATTTGAGTAGATGGAGGCCACTCATGCTTACGTTGCCCAGGATCGGGAGGTTATTTGGAGGTAATAGTCTCTCATGGGAGGCTCATTTTCAGAGAGCATCATTTCTATTTGAGCATGAGTAGCTGCATGATGGCATGGTAGCAACTTGGAGGATGAATTTGGCATGAAGGGATGTCAAGGTAGCAATTAGCAGTGTGATGGAACACCATATTGCAGAACACCAACGCTGTCTATGTGGAGGATTGATCCAGGATGGAGGACTCAACTTTGGTTGAATATTCCCCAGGATCTTGATGCATGCATGATTCTTGCATGGATCTAATGGAGATGGTAGATACTTAGTGGATGATATGATCATATATCATCATGGCAGACTCTTCTTGACTAGAGTTTCTAGTCTCAAGGCGAAACTATTGCATGTAGCACATGAGGACTTCCTAGCTATGCACTTGGATGCATACTTTTCTTTTATAGAGGAGTTAAATTGGGAGGGCATCCAATATGATCTACATCAGCATATGTTTAGATTCAAAGCCTGGATTAATTTGGAGAGGTCTGCATCGCCAATTTTTCTTTAATCGTGTGTTTTTCGATACTAAAAAGAAAATAAATGAGGTGCCAGGATTTCCATCTGTAGAACATCGTTGGTAGAGAAGGTATCATTTCCCATTTTTTACCTCTTTAACTCATATGAGTAGCCTATTGTCTCAAGGAGGATCATCACTTATTGCATTTGATATGATGTACTTGCAGTTACTTGTAGCCTTGATTGTGGCTATTCTTATGATGGTTTGTAGGGGAAGCCACATGCTTCTTGGTGTGCACCATTGGCACCAAATTGTGATTTCATGTTTCATCTTATGAGGAGATGTTGGGGAAGAAAACAAGTGGCTAGTAAAGCACTTGTTAATTGTGATTTTTAGTCAGGACAAGAGGCACTGCATAGGTTCCATGAAGTGGAACTTTGAACCACTCTCCGGTTGTCATTTGATAGCTTACTTTTATTGTGTATTTCTCCTTGCAGTTTTTATGTTGGTACACTCATGAGGAGCATTATTTGGAGATTATTATATGTACATCCCATTGGGAGCATGATTCTCCCCATTATACATGTTTTATGTTGCAGGAGATACGATGGGCAAACCATGATTTCTACATTGCTACTTGTACCTTCTTATGGAAGGAACCACTTGGAGAATTTGCAGAGGCATTTCATGGCTGATTTTTCTTGATGGGGTAGCTTGAGCCATTCTTGGAGGCCATAATTTTCCAGCCCAAAGACAAAGGCAGCCCCATATGTGCAACAGAGGGAGAGATGGCCATCAAAACAAATCTCTATTTAGCCCCAAGGCATTGCAGAAATCAGGGGTGAGAGTTTCATTTGGATGATAGAATGGATGAGAGGATCATCACTGGGAGAAAATTTTTCCCATGCATATCATCACTCCTACCTTAAGGAGGCCTTAGCATAGCAAGAAGGATTCCACTACACCTTCTATATTTCTGTGAGGAGCATTGTTGTCACCTTGCATACTTGGGAGAGAGCGTTGGAGGACAGATTTTTTTGCAGCATATTTGAGCAGTGGTGGGACCATTGATGAGGAGGCCACAAGAGAAGAAGGGGGTAAAAATTTTGTTCTCTCTATGCAGTTGCTTGAGGGCAAGGAACATGTGTGAGGGAAGGACTGTAATGTTTCCAATTTTATCCTTAAGCTAAAATAGAACATTATAGTTGCACATTTTATTTTTGCATAATAAAATGGGGAAGGAGACACCTTAGCCCCTTTTGGATGAATAAATAACACTCCTCATGTGAAAAGTAGGAGAATAAAGTAGTTTAAATAAACACCTAAGGGTGTGAATGGAACGCAACTCACTTGATTAGTCATCTTTGACTAAATTCAACAGCATTGCCCAAGGAGGAGAGGCTTCCTAGAGAAGTTGCATAGTTTTGGAGGGAAGACACTCATGTGAGGGTGGAAACCCTAATTGGTGGGACCTTGGTGGATAAGAGTTCCTTTTATTTGTAAGGAGGATATGGCAGTCCATTTGCATATGTATTTTGGAGTTTCAGACTTGGGTCTGCAAAGGCTTACATCCCCGGGCTGTTTAGTAGGGTGATGGTGCCCTCGAGCACTAGGGTGTTCCTGTTCGGGACTCCCTAACTCTTCGTCAAGGAAAGAGGAGGATTGAGATGATTTTCCTCAATTTGGCATTGGCCATAACTACATTCATCATCTACGGTATTAGCTCTGGAGCAGAGAGGACATTGTGTTGCTGGGTGTAGCAAGAGAGGAACTTATGGAGTCTCTCTTGAGTTGTTTTCTTCAGTGGAGGAGTGATCTATTCATTGTAGGAGTTGAAAGGAGGATTTCCAGGCTACATTTCACATCTTTGGCATGAGGCCAATGTTCCATCATCTCCCACTACGCAATCCATGGAGGAATCTGCATTTTTTCAGAGGAGGCAGTGAGAGAGGGGTTCTTGAGCTCATCAGGAGGGTGTTTTTTAGAAAAAAGGATAATCCCTTTGTGTTGGAGACATTATCAAAGGAGGGAAATCAGATTTCAGATCAGCCACAGACTCATTCCTATTTTTTATCAGTTGCAGTGAAAACTCAGTTGTCACAATTTTGTATTCTTTGGCATTTCTAGCAATCTCTCCTAGATTGGCTATAAATCCTGTACTTCATCCTATCTCTTTTCTATTGGGCTATTTCTCTGTATCCTACAGCCACATTTTTATTTCATGTATATTGAGTAGCAGCTACTTTCATATAGACTGCGCAGGCATGGTCCTCCGACATTTTGTGTAGCTGCAGTAACTTATGTATTTCAGGTTGTAATCATTGGAGATTGATTCCCATTGTCTAAGGGGTTCATTTCTCATTATATTTATTGTATGTTATTTCTAATATAATCATATAATGTTTTCTGCAAACATTTCCCTCTTATGGTGTATTCAAATTTTCAGATTTCAGTGTTTATGTTCATATATTTCTATAAGATCTCTCATTGAGCATTGTTTTAGAGACCTAGATTGGGGAGATCTGAATAAACCATCTATATGCATTTATTTGAGCTTATTTCTTGAAAGGTAGTTTTATTGAGTATTTTTTAGGGCATACCAGTGGTGGTTTGCTTTATTTTTGCAGAAACTTCCTTATACAGCGTCCTCAAGGACCCTATAACAGAAATTTCCAAAGTGGAATATTGCATATCCATAGACAGAGTCTGTGAAGGGCCATCTAGCCTCAGGATCTCTTGCTTCTTTAGAAGGAGCTATATCCTATAAATTACCCAACAGTAAATCTCTGAAATGGACTTGTGATAGCTCACTGAAGAAAGAATTGGAATATCTTAAAGATATTCTTGATGGAGCAGCAAGTTCCAGATTTGGAACATTACACATGGGGAGGGATGGAAGGGGAGGTTTTCTATCCTCACAATTCTTCTTGAGTCTCCCACATCTGCTGCATCTGTGGTAAAAGAGGACAATCATGTGTGCAATTACCATAAACACCACAACAAGAACAAGGCTTATTCGTGCAAACATGCATGTCCTGCTTGGGTTGAGTGCCCCGTTGCTGGTTAACAGTGTTAGGTGCATGATTTTTAGGATTAGGTCCAGGATTACCGGGGACAGATTGATTTTGAGTGTCTTTCCTCTTATTTTTGGAAGGAGGGGGATTAATCGCGCCTTGCTATGCATATACCTGCCCCTGAGGGGGTGGTGGCTGCTGTTGCAGGGGTTGAGAAGGCAAGGGAGGTGGAGGTGCTAATGCTTGAGGAGATAAAGCACCAGGCTGTGGATAAGGATAATAAGGAGGTTGAGTAACATTGTGGTAAATAGGTTGGGCAAAAGGATGAGGCATGTTGTATTCTAGATACATGCTACCGGGAGGTGGAAAAGTGTTGGAGGTGTTAGCCCCTCAGTGAGGGAAACCATAGCCCATGCGAGGTTGACCATATGGATGAGAAAGAGCTCCAACGATACTGACGGTGGCATGAGATGAACTCGGTGCGTTGGCACCACCAGATATAGTAATATCAGGTAGAACGATATAAACATAACTAGACTGAGCATAGATCGGGTCATATTTTAACACAATATGGAGAGCTGCTTCTTTGGTTTGAGGAAAATGCGATGCGACATCTTTGTCGATAGCAGGAAAAAGGGATCTAAGGAACCAGTCCATGTAGACATGATCTTCAAAGGAAGGGACTCGACATGGGCTCTTTCTTCTCTACCATTCCTAGACATGATCAGATAGGCGGGTCACAGAATATTGAAAGAAAGAATTCAAAAGTTTGGTACCAGTTTCATAACAGAGGGGAAGCTGGAAATAAGATAGAAAATTCTAAGTAAGAGTCACAAAGGTGGTGTGAGAGGATGAGGCCTGATCAACATACCACTTAGAAGCTTCTCCAGTAAGCGTACGCTGGAACAACTGAAGACTCACAGAGTCATCGGTAATGGAGTTATAAGAACACCACATGTGGAAAGATCGAACATGATTTGTACGATCTTCTCCATCAAGACCTTCAAACTTGGGGATGTCAGAAGGGAGCTTGGTTGGCATAGCAGGCCAATCAGCATCATGGTATATAGGGTCATTGATGAAATAGTTAAAATTGGGGAGATTGAGGCCTACCATATAGGGGAGAAAGGGAGAATCTGGGGTAGTTCCTATTGCGGACCCACTAGTAGTATTCCAAGCATTAGGGCCGCAGCTACCATCAGCGTTAGGTCCTGAAACATACATGGTGAAGGTGACAGGGTGAGAACTGGGGGCGGAACTATAAGGGGAACCCAATGAACCAGAATAGGAGTCAAAATGTGAACTCGGTGGAGGACGAACTCGAATCCTACGTGGAGGAGTAATTCTTCCTACCAAAAATTGAGGATGAAGGCCAATAAGTCTCCAGGATAAACACCTTGGAGGTGCAATGATGAAAGAGAAAACACAACACAAAGGGATTAGAGACGAAGAAGGGCAGGGAGGTGCAGGATCAACTAATTACAATGTCAAAAGAAGGACTGAGAGGTGCACGATCAATTTTTTACAATGTTAAAGTTTTTGCCTGGCGGTGTTAACCAAGCTCTTCTTCACTTAGGGTGTGTGTGTTAAGTGTGTAAATTTTAATTTTTAAACCCAAACTTTTGTAGAGAAAAATAAAAAGTGTGTTGTATAAATATAAATAAACCTGCAGATAACAGTATATTAAATTGAAATAACAGAAAATAAACAACTAATAATGAATTAATATAAACCCAAGGAGGCGGACCTCTCATCAACTAGTGTGTAGGTGGGAAAAATTCTATTCAAAACACACAAAAATAGCCAATAGATCTAAATTTTGGAGGAAAAATGATCTAAAGGTCAGATCTACTAGAAATAGGTCGAGAAAAAAATTAAAAAATCAGAGGAAATTTTTTTGTAAATGAGGTGGCGAAACGCTATAACTTGGACGGAAACAAAGGGAACCCTAGAGGAAAACCCAAAAAAAACTAAAAGGAGGTGTTTTGGATGGATAAATAACCACTATGAAGTGGATCTTAAAGTAAGGGATTAGATATGAAAAATGGCTGAACACACTGAAATTTCAGACGACCTACAACAACTAAAACTCTTCCACGAAAGGTCGAGGGTACTGAAGAACTACGGGGCTAGATTCCCACTTTGATGCATAAAACAGACCAAGTATAGGCCCAAAATAGATGGAGATGGAGGTCAGACAACCCTGAACAGAGGCCCAGATAAACCCAAAAATAATCTCAGAAAATTTCCCACAAAACATTCAGGTCGTAGTTTCTGACCTGTTTTCTACAGATGTCGCAGGGTTTGGCGTGCTTTCTGCACCCTAGAGGTTCAGGTTTTAGGTTTTGGCCCAAAAAGTGTGACCTGCAATTCTGGCATGCTTTGGTACAGCTTTCAGAAAATTTTGTCATCTCATTTGCGGCTGATGCCTATCACCTGCACAATAGGTCCAAAAACACACGAAAGTTAGAATTTTCAATGTCTTAGGGTTTTATAGGGTAAAAACAACATGAAGAAAATAAAAAAAGGAAGTTGAAGATAAATTCTAGGGTTTAAAGAAGCTAGATATGTAGGGATCTGAGAAACGATAGAGGTCGTAATCATAAACCCTTGTGAAGTCGCCAGTCGTTAGTATGAATCTTAATTGCAAGCGTACGAAAGAGGCTCACTTTGGCCGTGCATAACAAACAACCCTAACAACAAATATGGTTGCCAATATCTTTAGATCTACAATTATTTTACCAAGATAGATGTTGCAATATATAGATCTATGCATTAAAAGACATTAAGTAGTAAATAAAAGTAAGAGTTGCTCCATGCATCCAATAGACAAGAAAATATTGTTTTAAAGAAATTTTGTATTTTTTGACACCTGGGAAGGGAACATAGAAAGATGCTACCAGTCCCCGTCAATGGGATGGGTTCTTGTAAGCCCTCAGCACTTCAGATCTAAAATTCGTCTCTCTTGATGGTGTAGAAAACCCAGACAAAAAATGGAACTCAAAGGGCACTCATAAGAAAAATGGTAGAAAAATATGACAATGATGGTGGATCAAAGTCAGACCAAAAGTATAGATACAAAGTGATCTTTAGGCAACAAAAGCTAATGATTGAATGGAAAAACCCTTCTATTTAACACAAAATATTTATTTATTCTTGATATTGGCGCATAATTAAAATATTATTAACCAATTCTAGATCCAACTTTTATGGAATATTTTATTATATTTGTTGGAGGGAAAAAGAATTTTACTTTAGTCAAATCCCTTTATTTGTAAATAATAAATAAAAAAATGATTTATTTATTATTTTAAGGATATGGTTGAGTAATAATCAAATAAATAATGATTCATCTAATTATTTATAGATGATTTAGTCAAATTTAACAAGGAATATTATTTAAATAAGGTTTAAATAATTATTCCTAGAAAATAATAAGATAAATAATTATTTATCTAATTCATTTTTTTTGTTTTGGGTTAAATATGACTAGGGATATTAATTGAACTAATGTTTAACTAATTATTCCTTGAGGAAAATCAAACAAATGTGGATTTATTCAATATTTCCTCATGGGGTTTCCTGTTTAGACCGTAAACAACTTAATAAATGTGGTTTGCTAAGTTATTTTTCTTAGTGAAAGAAATTTTAGTTAGGTTAAAATTGGTCTTACATGGTGTACTTTGGTCCATCTAATAGTAACAGGTTAGATGACCAAAAAATGGTGTAATAGGGTGGGCACATTTGATTGAACAACGATCGCACGGGCAGTTGGAAAATATCTGAAATATACTAGGGACACCTATAGGACACACTTGTAAATTAACTCTAGATACGAACGTCCTCTCATAGTTCTAGAGAGGGATTCAAGAGAACTCATCGATAACGGAAAAGAGAAAAAGGCCAAGAAGGAAGGAAAAATGATAACTATACCTGCAAGGTAAATTACAACTTTAATTCAATAGCTTTAATTTTCTCTATGTATAAAATAAAAGTGTGCTACATAACCGACTTCAAGCTTTTGATGATAGGTTTCCTGACACCTCGAAGGAAACCAAAACTAGGATTCAAGGAAAAGGCCATGAAAATCTAGGCCAGGGTGGCTACTTGAAATTAGCTGCAAGAATTGTAAGTAGCTAAACATCTTATAATTAATTGTATCACCTTCTAACATTTTTTTAATCCCATCAAATAACATTAAAAATACACAATCATATGTAATGTAGGGTGATGAATTTGGAACAGAAACCACATACGAAGATAGAGAGATCACTTTCTGTTCTAGTTATCAAGCCATAGTTGAACATCGTAAAAGCTTCGAACAAGTATCAAGATCCAAAATTCCTGATAAGGTAAAACATTAACCTTTCAATATGTTTGTTTCCATCCATAATTTAATGTCTAAGAACTTTTTTTAAATTAGGGGAGAAACACTTTCAACGAGCCAAATAACCTAGTCGTAAAGGAGTGCATTGAGAGTGAAATATTGGCAGAAGTACATGGTCCTCACGTGCAGCCTGATCATGCCAGTGGGGACCATGCCGAAAATGATAATATTAGTGAGGGGCGTGACAGTAAGTAATTTCCACTTATAATTTTTTCTAATTATACCTTCAGGGTTGTGCCGTTATAAATTTTTTTGTTTAAATGACAGATAATTTTGTACTTGAGCATCCTACCACTACAGAGGAACACAATGACAACTGGTGCACTAGGTAAATAATCTCATTGCAATTTCTTTTATTAATATTACCGAACTAGTTCAATGATATTTAAAAGCTAACAATCAAAATTTAATATTGTTTTTTTTAGTAGGCGATGCCCCGTCACTGCATGAGACCAGACATCGTGAGTACGCAACTAGGTCAACTATGTGGGAAAGGCATAGAACAAAAGTAAAGAACCATTATTTTGATGATGTAGTTAGGAGCTTTAGAAGTAGGAATAAGAAAAAGAAAAATTGATAATGTAAAATATTGTATTATTATAACACAAATATTACCATACTTGGAACTTTTTTTGCGTTATATAAACACTCATTTATCATCCTATTTTTATGTCAAGCGCTTTCAATCTTTTCTTGCATACTTTTTGTTGCATTTCTTTTTTATTAGTTGTTGAATATCATTTTTTTTCTACTCATGAAAGTAAAAAATGAAATATAGATTGGGTATTGGGGAATTGAGAGCGATGTGAGGAGGGGGAGGGGCCATAAGAGCTTCCACCTTCACGTGGTTGGCCCTGTTTAGTAGAGAATAATTTATTGAAGAGATTTAATATTGGAGAAAACCTCCCTGAATCCAACGTAGTAACAAAAAAGTCACTGTTGACTTAGTTTCTACTCTTTCATATCGTGGGAGGCTTGTTCCAAGTTTAGGCGACTCCAATAAATTGTTCTTGAAATGAAGAGGAGCTTATTTAGGTATGTTTTGACATTGTCAACATATGTTCTAACATTATCATAAGAATGCATCTTAGAGTTGAAAAATACTACATCAATTACTTGTATTTATTGTATAAATAATTATGGATTTTGAATGAATTAGCAACGCAGGTACAAATCCTCTTGCATCAGGAGCAATACAATTTGTCAACCAAGGTCATGTCTAGGATATTTTTTCATGTGCGCTTGACCAATTTTGTAGTGTCAAATTTTGTAAGTTCCTTTACAGTTCATAATTCAAGATGAAGCTTGTTCATGATTATTATCTGGTTTTTTGTATGTGTTTTTTCCTCTATTTGATTATAAGTTTGAACATGCTTTTAAACATTGAACATTTTTTGTTTTTATACTATTTTTATAGTTACATGTTCTAGTTATGGTGATATGACCACCATTGTATGCCATTGGGTTGTATTTAGGTACAAAGGAACTCCAACCAGATCCAATTCCCTCACATTCCAGTTACAAGGACCATTGGAATAATTGGCACATACGACATTGGCTAAATATTTTTTCCATCTTCATTCAAGTAGTCCAAGAGTACATCATCATCTTTTTGGAACAAGAAGCATGTTTTTGGTGACATGCATGTGAAAAAATATCGAGCGCTTGCATGATATTTTCCACCTTGGGCTCTGGTACAAAATTTCCCAAGTGGAGCAAGGAGGTTAATGTTGTTACTTCTAACAAAATCTTGTGCCATTCCAATAATTGTGCTAGAAAAACTCTACTCATCATGATGGTAATAAAAATTCTCTAAGACATAACTCAAGAATTGAGCAACCTTTGCTTGCGTAAACAAATTTCTCTTGAAAGAGAAAAACAATATTTTCCTTTTCCTTGGTTTCAAACCATCAACCGTGGACGGGATGGATCTTTTCAAATCATCCATGGAAAATAGGATCAGTTCCTTTTTTACAAAGTTGATTTACTTGATAAGCGTGTCAGTTTGGTCCAAATATTTTCACGGCTCAAAATGTCTTAGCTAGTTCTTTCTAGCCTCTATTTTCTTCTTGCTGAAGGCTAATTCAATTGCATCTCCATCTTCCTCGTTTATCCACATGAAGTTTTTTTTATATTTGTCCAAATTTTTGAAATATTCTTTCCCTTCTTTAGAAGTAATTATAATGAGACCTTTATACTACTTTATGGTCCATCTTGATGCTGGTCCACACAGATATTATCTCCATGATACACACTTAGGTTTGGTATAAAAGACAATACCCGTCCATTTTTATGGGTTGCCTTGAAAATAGGAGTAATGAATTCAAAAAGAATCTTGAGTAGAGATTTCCAGAAAGAGTGTATGAAGTTGAAGTGTCCCCATGATAATATGTTCTCAACAACTCCACATTTATCAACTTCCTTTAAAAACTCTTCAGAGAGTTCACACTTTGAACCAAAGCTATACTAACGAGTTGTCAGTGTCTCCTTGGTTTGGGATTCAAATGCAGGATTTCCAATCAAATAATTGACAAAGATACATAAATGATTCTTTATCATGTGCTACTGTAGGATAATATTCTTGGGTAGTGGTTATCGAATATCCCTCTGTAGGCTTTCCAGTGCCCGAGGCAGACAGTCAAATTGGCTGTATGGTTTGCGAAGATGTTGCATATATGTTCATGCTAATTTATATTATTTAATAAAATGAGATGGGAGATTACCTCTTTCTCGATCTTGGATCCTTTGGAGAACACTGAGCAGCGAAGCAGAGATCCTCCTTCACTAGCTCCAAATGCAGATCCTTCGATCAAACAAAGCATCCGTGTAATCTCTACAACAATATACTTCTTATCAACTAAATCAGCATATAATAAACATAAAACCATGCAGATCTAAGCCATTCATGTCATACTATATTAAAAATTGAAAAAAAATGGCAATATTAAAGCATCAAATGGACAAAATAGATACAGTTGTATTGATTTATAAAAAGGAGGATTACAACCATCGGTTGCACCAAGATCTCCTCAGTCTTCCAATCTCTCTCTCTCTTTTCTTGTATGTGATCATGATCAAGTCGATAATCTCTCAATAAACTTCACTGATCGTTAACTACCACTTTGCAACAACGTAGCTCTGCTTCACATGTATTCAAAAAACCGTCAACCTTGGACTAATAGCCCACAACTCCATTTTATAGGAGATGGAGAGGGAAACCTTCCCCAACTCTTTCAACCAGTTCAAAAAGGAAAAAAACCAAGATGTTTCTTTAGTCTTCCATTTTTTTTCCTTCCATGAGAGTCTAGTTGCTTTTGGAAAGGCCTAATAAGAGGTTAGTGCCTGTCAGTTTCTATTTTGCACTGAATCTTCATGAGAAAAAGTTGGATTTTTCAATCATTGTCCATGGGATTTTTCTTGTATCTTGTTTAAACACGGGTAATGCTAGCCTCTAGGAAAGATAGAGAATTTCCCTAGTCACTAATGTGACTTTTACATGGCTCAGAAGCGTTATCACACATTTTAGTTGTTTCTGGGGTGCGTTACCTTGGTAGAAAGGGTTTTTGTCTAGGTCACTTTCTTCCTTCCATATTACCTTCTCCTCTGAGCTGATGAGGAGGTCATTTGCCCTGTAATAGATTTCCCCTAAAGTGTGAGGTCAGAGATGAAGACGATGGCCATAATACTTTATATTATGTGTAGTAGAATTAGAGAGATTGGAGGACTGAGGAAAAACTAAAACAACAACATATGTCAAAAAATATAGTATCTATCCTGAGTCGGGAATTCCCATGCTCAGTAGCTAATCAACATGATTTGTCCAAAATAGAGATATGAATAGTGTGTCAATTGATAATCGTAATGTGGAAGTTTCTATCAAAATAGGATTAATACTGAAAATTTTTCTCCATAAACAATATCGCAACTTGGGGAAGGAAACACAGTTGTAATGATGTAACCTTTGCCCCAAGGTCTTGGCCACTGCTTCACTTGAAATGCATATTTCCCTACATGTGAATGGAGGATTTGTCATCGAACATGTGGGAAATAATCTGATTACCAGTCAGTAAGGAAAAATTTTAACAGACGTGAGGGTAGCCACTGATAATGATGATGGTCCCCAAGATGCACAATACAATCTAGACAGTGTGAATAAGAGGAGTTGATTTTGAACACTTGTAGAATCATTCGATCAAGAGCCAATAATGAAGAACCCCATTCAAATAAAAGATGAACTACCACTGATGTCTGCAAGTATTTGGGTACTGATGTGTTTCTGGATCAACTTCCTAGATAAGATGATGTAATCGATAGGAAGAGACTTGTCAAAAGGTAGGCACTGAGGCGTCCTACATCAATCAACATGAAACAGGAAAATATGATGTTTTTCTTGATGGAAAATATGAAGAGAAAATGGAAATAAAAAACAAAAAATAATTTCAGGCATTATGATCGATTCGGTTGATATGAGGAGCAGTAGATAGTGAGATCTGTTTGAACAATAGAAGGCACTCTAATAGGAAACTAGGTAGCTTAGGCTTAATGAACACTAAAGAGTATTTACAATTTGACCAGTGCAGGAACACTGGGAGACGAAGGCTAAATTCATAGATGGTAGGGTTCATCTAATTGTGAAAGAGTTTTTTGGGAAGTGTCATGTTCAAGATTTTTGCTGCCAAATCAACCTTTCTTAAATGTAACAGAAGTAGTATTCATTTTTTCCAAATTTTTCCTTGTCTGATTAAGTTTAATGAATCCAGACGGGTAAAATCAGTGAATTTTCATATTTAAAGAGTCTGAAAAATGTTGTAAAAGACAAATCTGGGGGCTACCTTTGTCATGTTTTGATAACCGAGCATGACAAAGGGAGAATAGTAAGCCTGAAACGGTTCATTTTCTGTAAGTTAGTCCATCGAATCCGGAAAAATGAGAAATCTATGTTCGATGGATGTCTACCTCATTTTGTTATGAGTATGAGGAGACGAAGTAAGCTCAATATTCTTTGTGAAATTTTAACGAGTCCAACAGAGAAAAGCTCGATGCTCTCCGTGAATTTTTAACGAGTCACATGGAGAAAAACTCGGTTACCTTTTCTGTTTAAAGAGATTTGAAAAATATGAAAAGAATGGCTCATAATATTCTATCGTGGTAGTTTAACAAGCCCAAAAAAACCAACTCAGGGTTTTTTCAGTTTTACAAGATAGAAGAAGTCCCCGAAAAGAAAGCTCGTTGCTTCTTCGTGTTAGTTTTAACGAGCCTGAAGAAAAAAACTCGAGTTTTTTCGGATTAAAAAGAAAGAAAAATACGATAAAAAGAATTCTAGATTTAGGGTCAAACATGGTCATATCTACATATAGACGTTAAACAAAAAAAAAAAAAAAAACATCAGAACATCGCGAACAAAAATCAATAGTTGCGACAAACATGCAGCAGGAATTCACTACTTTTGTAGACTAACTAAGTGTGTCCGTCCCCCTGAAATGGCTATAAGAAGGTAGGAGACCCTCATTTTCACCGTTTTGAATACTCTAATAAAGCTATGGGTTAAAAAAGTGGCAAAATTATGGTTGGCGATTGCAAATGATCCGGGCAACAGTTCTTCCTTCCGCGAGATCCAGGTAAGAGCTGGAACACCCTCTTATCATTTCATAGTGTTTTTTGTTTTTTTTTTCTGATCCAAAATAAGAATTTTAGCAAGCCCTAAAAAATGTAAGCAGCTAACATGGGCGAGCAGTGCCTTTCTCGCATTAAACGTACCTCCAGTGAAGAAACATTGCATTAGCATGGACTTTTTGGCATTAGAGCCCACGTTAGGCGCATAAATGTTTTTAAGAACTCTTTGTTTATCATTCTGATGCACTCCAAAAAAATTCTAATAAATTAAAAATGTTTCTTTGGAAAGTATAAATTTGTCACCATGACTATTTGGCGACAAAGGGAACATGAGCGGGAAGAACATTAGATGGTCACCGATGTAACTATTTTGTTAGTTCCCCGCAGGTGCGATTTGCTAAAGTATGCTCTATTAGAGCTGATGAGGGGACAAGAGGACCTTCTGAGGTGGATAATTCAGTAGTGGGATGATCATCAGCACATCTTTAATATCAAGGGCAATGATCTCTTGATTGAGAAAGACGATATATTTTTTTTTACTAGCTTGTCATGCCATGGACCAAGGCCCAACCTCACAGGGTCCAGGGTGGATCCTCGTACTATTGTTGACCTGATTCTTACTCATTGAATACGTAATACTGAGGTAGTTAGAAACTGGGTACCTATTGCATGGGTGGCCTCAAGACCCCTTAGGTCACTGCTATGGATGATAGTTCGCTTGGCTGGGGCCAAGAGTGAGCATGTGGCCACCAAGGCCCAATTGTTGTTAGCACTAGATTGTATGCAGTCCCAGGTTTTTGACTGATGCGAAGGTGTTGTCCATCGAGTTCGTGTAGAGCTGATAGCGTGTAAGACCCAGACCCAAAGAGATTTTGGGTATGGTACACTGATTGTTTCCTTTCTACTAGACCGGGTGCCAGTCATGAGACCTAGAATGATTACAGATGTATTGGGCCTACGATAGCTAAGACAAGCTCGATGGGCAGCTTTGATACCACAGATCAGAGAGTGTCCAATCCGTCATTGCTTTAATGATGGGTTGTTTGATTGGCTTAACCACTAGATCATGATGATTGAGGATTATCCCTACACAAGGATGAAATTTACACGAGATCTAAAGTTAGTGTTGCCCCCGGGCACTCAGTGGGGTCTAGATGGTAGGAGAAGGATTGATCAGTGTAGTTGTAAGAATTTTTTTCTTTTGAATGTTTATGCAATTTTTTTGTTTAAATGGGTGAAAATATGTTTTTACGTGAAGCTTGTTTTCTTAACATAGATGTGGCACCTGTCCATCTAGCCAGAGCCCCTCGCTATGCACATCAAGTATTGTAGCTACCTAGGGCTAGCGCAGCAGCAGAGGATGTGGAATCTGCTAGAGAGAGTGATGATAACCAGATCTTGCCTGAGATTTCCAGAAACCTTGAGGGTTTAAGCATGGGTGTACCACCTCTTCCCATGAGAGAGATTCCAGTTCGTCTACAGCGACATACTTGGGTGTGCCGGAGAGATACCTGGTGCCTCTGAGGAGGATATCGAGGGTACTTGTTTTTTATTTTGAGAAGTAGGCGTAGCTGGAGGAGTAGATGTGAAGATGTCATAGTTAGGCTTAGTGTAGCCATGTTTTGTAAAACACCCAAGTTTTGAGAGTTTTTTGATGTAATTTTGAACTGGACATTACACACACACACACATATATATATACATACTTTTTTCGATTTTGTTTCTTATGTTTTTTTTAATGTTTATGCATTTCTATGGTAAAAAATGTATACTCATGTGTAGATATTTTTATAACAAATGTGACAAATGCCAATCTAATACATAGTTTTCCAATGAATCGGCCAATGCATTAAATTCTCTAGGGATGTGCTCAAATGAGATGGTTTTAAAATGACGTTATAAAATTCGTACCCTTAAAAAATAACGTAACAAGACTGGATGACGAACGTGATAATGATTGTTCAACTGCATAACTACAAGTTGGGAATATAACCTGACCATTAGATTAGAGATGTCGCGAGATGCAACTTCCGTGAGGAGTTGTATCACCGGCATGTACTCAGCAATGTTATTGGTGGCGTTGCCTAGGAAAAATCCCCCAGAACCAAGGAGTTTTGACTCAGGTGTGTAGAGAACCCAAGCAACTGAAGCAATGTGTCTAGTATGATGACTAGCACCGTCCGCGTATCCGACGTATGATAAGGAGGATGACGACATCTGTGTGAAAGAAAAAGATTATATATGAGGAAAAACACTTCAAAAAACCAAAAATATCCAGAGACATCAAAACAATAGGCAAAACTTATATACATAAAATCACAAAGCATATGCCTAGTGGAAAACTAGGAAAAATTCTTCTTCAGATAGAGCCCGTTGTGAGGCTCCGTGAGTAGAATTCCATTTCAATCCTGAAGTTCATAAGCTCCTTTTCAGAGGAATTTGGTGACTATGTAAGGACCAAGCCATAATGGTTGAAGTGTTTCTGCCCCCAAAGAGGTTGTGTCTCTGATCGTAGAGTAGTACGAGATCACCCTCTTGGAAAGAACGAGGCTTGACAGATTTTTCATATTAAGCTTTGACTCGCCATTTGTGGGCTTCGAGTGCCAGTGTGGCATCTCGACAAGTCTCGTCCAAGTGATCGAGCGAGATCAAGCGCTCTTCTGTGGCGGTGGTGCCGAGTAGGAGTTCAACAACGAGCTTGAGTGATGGAATCTCACACTCGATTGGGAGTAGTGCCTCCAGGCCAAATGCGAGTTGGAATGGCGTGAAGTCTATGGCAGCTTTGATTGACGTACAGTATGCCCATAATGTGGAATATAACTTCCGATGCCATTTGGTTTTATGATTTTTGACTAACCAATGAATCATGGTTTTGAGGATGCCATTTACGAATTCGAGTTGACCATTCACTTGCGGATAGTAGGACAAAGACTGATCTTGTCGAAATCCTGGCATGGAAGTTAATTCCGTCATCATATGGTTCTGAAAATGTGATCCATGATCAGCGAAAATTGAAAGGGGTACGCCGAAACAATAGATAACCTGACTGAACAAGAACAAAGTAGCGGTTTCTCCATCGGCCCTAAAAGTGGGAATGGCTTCTGCCCATTTCATAAAGTAGTCAACTGCTACGACAATGTAGTTGTGTTTGACGACCGAAGTGGGGTTGCATGTAATGAAGTCTATTCCCCATTTAGCGAAAGGACCAATGGAGATAATTGGGTGGAGGGGGGTGGGGTGAACATGCATTTTCTTCGTGAAAATTTGACACAGATGACACTTCTGGACTACTGTGATGTTGTCTTTAAACAAAATGGGCCAATAATAGACTGCACGCAAGATTTTCTGGGCAGTAGCTATGCCAGAAATATGACCGCCGCACGCCCCTGTGTGAAATTCATTTAAAATGAATTATGCTTCATCAACAGTGAGACAATGCCAAATAATAGTATCGACACCACTACGATATAGAGTATCGTTGAGTACGAGGTAGTGTTTCTCTTGGTGGCGAATACAATGACGCTCGTCGAATGTGAGAGTTGGGAAGAAGCATTGAGTTTGGAGGTAGATCAAAATGTATCCATACCAAGGATTAGAAGAATTGACTATGAATATGGATTCATCAGGAAATGGATCATGAGCTACATCTCCTGGGTCGATTCTAGGAAGATCCGATAGTAATTCGGCGAAGACTAGAGATTTATTTTCTTTGGCAGCAGTGAAAACCAAGTCAAATTATTGGAGGATCACTATCCATTTGGAATATTTTCCTCCGATAACTTGGCGAGACAAAATGTGTCACATGGGATTCTCCAAAGAAATAACAGTAGTCTAACGTAGTAATATATAGTGTCAGAGTGGAGTGGCAGCGAAGACCACCGCGAGGGAGAGTTTTTCCACATGTGAATATCGTAGTTCGGGTCCGATGATACCTTTTGAAAAGTAATATATCACATGTTCACTATCGTCATTGTGAACTTGAACTAGAACCATGCCAAGTAAGGATGGTGAGGCTGCGAGGTAGAGGAGAAAGTCGTGTGAGTAATTGGGGGCTCTAAGAAGTGGGGCGGAAACGAGTGCTCATTTCAAGGCGTCAAATGACCATTGAGCTTGGTCATCCCATAAATATAGTGTTCCCTTCTTTAATAATCGCATAAAGCCTTTCGTCATCTCGGCATAGTTCACGATGAAATGACGTAAAAAGTATTCCTTCCCTTGCAAACGTTGGAGTTGCAGAATGGATTGTGGTGCGGGTAATTCAACGATTGCCTTAACCTTATCAGGATCAACCCTAATCCCGTGCTTGGAGACAATAAAACCTAGAAGACGTCTATACTCGACAAAAAATACACACTTATGTGGATTTAGACGTATATTGTAGAACCTACACCGAGAGAATATTTGTTTCAGGTGTGCAAGGTGATGGGATCGCTTCCTGGAATGAATCAGAAGGTCATCCAAGTAAGCTTGTACAAGATGCCTAATGTCGTGAAAGGCGTAGTCGATATCCCTTTGAAAAGTTGCTCCTACATTCTTCAGACCGAATGGGAGTTTACGATACGCAAATGTACCCCAAGGACAGATGAAGGCAATTTTATGTTGGTCATCTTTTTTAATCGCAATCTGGTTATACCCCGAGAAACCATCCATAAAAGAAAAAGACTCACATCCAGCACAATCATCAAGGATCTGATCTATGAACGACGTAGGATAGTTTTCTTTGGGACAAGCAGCGTTCAGATCGCGATAATTAACACAAACTCGGATGGTGCCTTGTTTTTTGTCTACGGGGACCGGATTGGAAACCCATTCTGTCAAAATAACGGGATAGATGAAACCAGCATTCAAAATTTTTTCTACTTCAGTTTTGATGGCGGCTGCTTTGCGTGGGTGAACAGGTCAGAGTCACTGTCGAATAGGTTTGGCATTGTCATAAAATTTGATTTCGTGCTCAACTATAGACAGATACATGCCAGGAATTTAATCGTAAGACCAAGCAAACACATCATGAAATTTTTTAAAGAGGGATGTGAAGTGTGAAATTTCCTCGGGATTGCAAGCTGCTCCAATCTGAATGTTTTCCATGATACCCATTTTGACCGAGATATCTATGAGCATTGTTTTAGAAATATTTCCCATGTTCCCTTCTGAATCGATGGTTTGAACAATCGTGTAAACGGAGGGGACCTTCTCAGGTGGGTCAAATGATGGGATTTGAGTAGTTATCGCGTCTGAATCAAACATCGAAGCATGATGGTGGAATTCTCCCCAAGGTCATTCTTCTAGAGACATGATCTCTCGAATAGCTTCGTTCATAGGTAGGACTTCATCAAGAAGATATTTAGAAGGAACTGTGATGGATGGGAGGTTTGTACCATTGGTCGAAACCATAGTCGTGGAGGGTTCAGATGTAATTTGGATGGTTTGGTAAGCCAACTTGGCTGGTGAGAGCGGCATCTGATCTCCATAGGAATCAATTTCTGAAGGTGCAGGTAGGATCCATGGGTCGATAGAGGCATCCAATGTGATGGATATCATTGCAACTGTATTTGGAACCTCAGGTGGTGGTAGAGGAAAGCAACCCATTAGGGAAGATGCCTTCAGAAGACCTGTACCAATATTGATGTATGAGTCAAGAACGCCTCCTATTAGGGGTACAGTGCTAGTTGGTAATGTGGCATAATCAGGTGTGCAAAAGGATAATTGATCCACTATGACTATTTTCCCATCCAATGGAAAGAGGATGAGTCGGAAAAATGAAGAAACAATGGCAGTCATTTCATATGACCAACTATGACACAACAATAGTTTATAGTCGAGATGACGACCTATGACTTCAACATCCATGGCTATCATTTTCCCACTAAGTGTAATGGGAAAGCTAGCAAGGTAGACTTTTGGGAGGAAAGTGTGGCCATCGAAAGCTTTAAGGGAATTCGACAGTGGAGAAAAAGTGGGGGAACCCAAAGCGACCCAGCAAGTAGTTGACATAACACAGGTCGAACCACCTTCTTCAATGACAGTACGATGGATTGGTCTCTCTTTCGACACAACTTGTATCTGGAATGCAAGTTGGTGTGAGAGGCGAGGTTTATATTTCTCCATGTCAAAAATAGCTAGTGTAGAATCCTGGGGGTTAATCCCACCAATGGCCGAAAGCAAGGCTTTCCTTTGTGCTGGGCAAGTTTGCAATAATTTGAGAACAGACATAGTTGATGGTGCTTGCACCAAATCTTCTACAATATTGTAGTTTTGGGCAGCACATGCAGAGTTGTTATGAGTCATGCGTCAAAGTTTCCCTTTGGGGGGATGAATCGCGGGGTTAGTATTGGGCCGTTCGATATGCAAATCGTTGGGCGGCGGCGGATTTGAACTGATACCAGGTTCCCGAGTATCAATGACAGGATTTCCATAAAGTTTGGCTTGTGTCTGAAGTTCAACACTTTCTATGCCATAAATGGCAGACGATCCTTCACCGGAAGGATGTGAACCACCATTGCCCCTTTGTGGGGGTTATGGTGGTTTTGCAACCATGTGTTGTTGTTATGGATTAGAAGGGATTATGAAGGACTGATAAGTGGCCTCCAAAAGTCCCTTGCTTGAGATAAAACTTTGCATTCCCGCACCAGAGGACATTTGTATGTCAAGTGGTCCTCCACACATGATTTTTGAAAGACAATTCTCATGGCTTTATCCTTCCTTTGCCTATTTTTAGCAAGAGCTTTTCCGATTGGTATTATTATGATGGTCCGACTACTTCCGAAGAAGATGTATTTTTCTTGTTCTTCTTTGTCTTTCCACTAGGTTTTGTGAAATTGTACATAATTTACGGTCAGCAGTAGGAAGAGTAGCCAAAATGTGGCTAGGGGCGGTGGCAACCAAATATACGCCTCGGAGAATACCCCAAGACTTTTTAAAGGCCGAGATTGTGCCACCAGAACGCTGTGGGCCTCTTTTTCCGAGTAGTGGGAGAATTTGGATTACCGTGTTAAGGAGGAGTAAATCATATAGTGTGCCAGATTGTGAATAGATTAAATCCAAATGTTGGCCATGAGAAATGGATTGATCTTTTGTTACCACACTAGATAGGCCATGTCTTTAGCTAGGGTTGGTAAGAGAGATTTACAAAACCAATTAGCTAATAGATGATCCTGGATTAGTGCTTTGATTAGCATCCTCCTATGCCTCCATTCATGAATGTGATTGGAGATGTGGGTGGTGGTGTCTTGGCCCAACGAGGTTAAAAGTTCCGTGTCAGTTTCATTTCTGATAGGTAATTAGAATTTTTTTAGAAATTTCTTAGCTAAGGCACCAAAAGTGTTGATGGCAGCGCATGGTAATTCAATATACCACTTGGTAGAATTTCCAGTGAGAGTGCGGGGGAACAACCAAAGCTAGATACTATCATCCACCATGGAATTAGATACAGACCATAGATGGAAGGTGGTGATGTGTGAATTCGGATCATCCCCTCATTTCCCGTCGAATTTAGGGATGTCATATGGAATCTTGTGTGGTACCAGAGGCCAGAGCGGGTTGTGATTGATGGGATCATTAGTCAGTTTATAAATGTTAGGGATGTCTAGAGCTGCTAAAAATGGAAATTGCATGTTTGCCCCCTGATCTAGCCAAGGAAGTATTGGTTGACTATTTGGACCATAGGGTCTACCCATCAATGTGTTACCAGTAGGATAAGTAGGAATTTGTTGATAAAAAATTCCTATGGGTCGAGGCATAGGGATATATGGTTGTTGTCCATAGGGTATATTGTATGTGGGGTGAATGGTTGGTTGCCCCTAGGATAAAAGTGCCCCCTTGTCCAGATGGATGTTGGGGTGGATTAGGCCATATGGACGCAATAGATTTTCTCAGAGGCATGCTGCAATGTGCATAATTAAGCAACGGCGTGGACCCTACATTGAGATTTAGACCACTTAAGGGATGAATGTTAACAATAGGTTGCCTAGTTTTTCCTAACGATTACAGTGGTAGCGAAATGCCCCCCGCTGTCTGCATGTTGGTGACACTGCCCCCTGGTATGGAGGAGAAGGGGTTTGAACTCAACAAAAGATTCCAACTAAAAGGGTTGTTAAAAGGAACCGAAGTAGTCCCACTCGTGGTAGAGGGAACCGTAGGTCCCGATGTGGTCACTGTAGGAGTAGATCCCGAAGGATTCAGGGATCCACTAATAGTTGTGATGATTGTAAGGTTGGGACCAGGGATATTTTGACTATCGGGGTTACCAATTATTGGCATAGAACTTACTATTGGCGGGGAGGATGGTGGCAAACCTAGGTTGGTTTCCATCAGCACCAACCCCATAGGTGCCAGTTGTGAAACAGATGTTGGTATAGTCGAGGACATCTTTTGGTGTTGTGTAATTTGAACTATCACAGTTGCCGACAGATTAGTGAGTGGAGGATTGTAAGGAGCTATGACGCCTTCCATAAAATGTTCCTCTAGAAATTCCGTGTGATATGGGGCTATGTGAAAATCAGGGTTTGTCAATGGAGACTGCTCTTTCATGGAAGGCACGGGTTCACCAAGACTCAATTCTTCCTTCGACACCTTTCTGTCATCGAGACAGACAGCGATGGTCGGACGATGCCATGGTGAGCTGTTTATTTTAAGAAAATTTTAATGATTTGTGATTTATTATAAAGTCTCACCGATAGTAAATACACACCTAAAAAAGAATAATGAAACAAGGACTCTTTAAAAATCAATCAAAAAGCAGCCAGAATAGGGTTCCTTGTCTGAGAAGTACCATTTGTTGGAGATGAAACCCAGCATCACAATAGCATATAGAGAGGGTTGGTCGTAAGTACAGTTACGATTACTCTAGAGCTTCGCTCGAACCTCAGACAATAGTTGTAAGTACTCTCGTGGAGACAAGTACCCTCATAAAGACCGAAGAAAGAGTAGGTCTATCTGTTTTAGGTACCAGGACATCCTGTCCCAGTCACCTTCTGTAGGTCCCTAAAAATTTTGGCCACTAAAGATACCTCAAATCATAGACATCATTAGGCATGTCATGGTCTTAGACATCATGCTATATGGGAAGAAAACCGAGATCCTCGATCTAGTTTCGACATCCCCGAAGGGAACCCTAATATATATAATTCCCACTGAATGCACTCAAAGTTGGGTGTTTGGTTCCAATTGATGATGTCAATCAGAGTTCATTTAATGCCAACCTGGGAAGGTAAACTTAGAAGTACTTATATAAAATATATATATCTAGAAATATTTCAAATTTGTTCGAGATCTTTTGGTTCTCTTACAAGAAAATATGAATTTTAGGATCTCCTCCAATATTAGAACATTTAACAAAAAATTAAAATCTGAAATGAAACAAACCTGAATCTAATAATTGTTTGAGATCTTACGGTTCCCTTACAAGAATTCTTTCAAATAATATCCTTCCAATATTAGAACATCTAACAAAACTTAAAAGATGAAAATCGAATAAAAACATAAATTAATTTATATCTAAAATAAGTATGCAAGTGAGGCCATGGGGGCCCTCCATAACTCCACAAGCACACCACTTCAAAGGAGACTCAAATGTAGAAGCAACAAAATCAACGTATGATTCTTTATTCAAAAATCTTCATCGTGATGTACAAAACAACTCTAAGATTACAAATGGAATTCTCGGATTCTAAGCTTACAAATGGAGGAGATTTTACTCCTATTTATACAATGGGATGAGATAAAAAGCTCATAATGATGATCTACTAATCTCTCTTTAATTCCATACATCTCTCAACCATCTTCTCCATGAGATCATGATCTCTTATCTTATAAAATTCGAATTTGATTATTCAAGGCCACATAAAGGTGTCTTGGAAGCTTCCTTGGAACCTACACATGTCACAAAAACAATCCACTTTCCATATATGAAGTAAAATATATTATTTTCTAATATTTAATCAAGAATTTCTCTAAAAAATGCTTGAAAATAAATAATATTTGGAAAATGTAAATGAGACCCATTAATCATGAACATTAGGGAAAATTAAGTGACATGGTAGTGAATAATGAGTGATATAATGGAAGCATAGGTGAAAAATGTATGGTAATGAGTGATATTTGTATGACATTTTGAAGCCCAAACAGTGGGCTACCTTCTTATGCACCCGTGTGTTGTCTCGCGCTTAGCCCCAGTAATGGAGTGGTCCTGATAATATGAGTGCAGTAGGATTTCAATTATTAATGACTCTAGTTTCAAGTTTTGAGATCTTGGGTAATTTTATCACTTCTCCTACCCAAAGATCCTAGCCTGAACTACTGTTGGTGTGAGCTTAGAAAAATTTATATGATTGATTTTATTATCGCTTGATTCTTAGTGTAATTTGATTATTAGTCTTGCGGAGGGGGAGTGGACATATGAAATGTGATGAGACTCTAACTCAAAAAACCATGCAAAAATATGCTCTAAATATTCAATTCGATGAAGAGTATTTCTACAAGGAGAGGTTTTCTTTCAACATCCATGCACCAAACATTGAAATAACACAATCCAAACTTAAAGATTCAGACATCTATTTATCTCTTCTTAACAATTTTTTAAGCAAAACATTTTCAGAATTAATTCATCCAAGTTCAGAAAACAAAAAAAAAATTCTCTTCGAAAAGTAGATGCATTTGACATTGACTTTTTAAATGAGAGAAAAAGATAGAAATTCTAGCTAGTAAACAAGCACAGGGATCCAATAAGAAAAGCTATTATGATAGCCAAGAACTTTACAACCAAAAGGAAACACAACATAGGTGTGAGAAATAAATTTTTGGTTGGGTAACGCATTGTATCTAAGCATGGACCGTGTTAATGCAAGGACTAACACACTAGTTCTAAACCTAGACCGTGTTATAGCACTCTGGAAGACTAACAATGGTAGCGTTAGTCAAGGTGAAGTTCTTCAGATGGCTAAGAGGGGTTTGGTCTGGACTCTGTGAGCTTTTGAGATGTCTACTGAGCATATAAACTAGTCAGAAGGATATGTGAACAAAAGGAAAAAAGGGAGAGTGATAGGAATAATCCAAAAACTTGGGGTTTCATGCCTAGCGGAGTCTCCAATTCCACTATATGGTAATATTCCTGGGTATTGGTTATCGAATTTCCCTCTCTAGGCTTTCCGGTGCCCAAGGTAGACAATCAGATTAGTTGTATAGTTCACGAAGATGATGCATATATGTTCATACTAATTTATATCATTTAATAAAATGAGATGGGATATTACATCTTTCACGATCTTGGATCCTTTGGAGAGCACCAAGCAGCGAAGCAAAGATCCTCCTTCACTAGCTCCAAATGCAGATCCTGCGATCAAACAAAACACCCATGTAATATCTACAAAAATATACTTCTTATTAACTAAATCAGCATATAATAAACATAAAACCATGCAGATATAAGCCATTCATGTCACACTATATTAACAATTGAAAAAAAATGGCAATATTAAAGCATCGAATGGAAAAAACAGATAAGCTTCTATTGATTTATAGAAAGGAGGATTACAACCATTGGTTGCACCAAGCTCTCCTCAGTCTTCCAATATCTCTCTCTCTTTCATTGTATGTGATGGTGATCAAGGCAATAAGCTCTCAATGAACTTCACCAATCCTTAACTACCACCTTGCAACAACTTAGCTCTACTTCACATGTATTCAAAAAACCTTTGACCTTGGACTAATAGCCCACAACTCCATTTTATAGGAGATGGAGAGGGAAAACCTTACCCAACTCTTTCAACCAGTTCAAAGAGGAAAAAAAAAATATGTTTACTTATCCTTCCATGCTTTTTCCTTCCTTGAGAGTCTAGTTTCTTTTGGCAAGGCCTAATAAGAGGTTAGTGCCTTTCAGTTTCTATTTTGCACTGACTCTTCATGAGAAAAAGCTGGATTTGTCAATCATTGTCCATGAGATTTTTCCTGTTTCTTGTTTAAACAAGGGTAATGCTGCCCTCTTGGAAATATGGAGCATTTCCCTAGTCACTAATGCAACCTTCACATGGCTCATAAGCATTATAATGCAGTTTAGCTATTTCTGGGGTGCGTTATCTTGGCAGAAATGGGTTTTGTCTAGTTCACTTTCTTCCTTCCATATTACCTTCTCCTCTAAGCTGATGAGGAGGTCATTTGTCATGTGACATGTGCACTTTCAGTGCAGCTATCTTGTTCTTCTTATTTACAATGTTCATCACATGGGTTGTTATCTGGTTTACTACTAAATCAACATGGGAACCACCTTTAATGGTATCTATTCCATTAACAAAGCAGAGTTATTGGTGTCTGTGCCTCATGTCTTTTCTATGTGAATAGTTAGTTGATTACTTTTGCAAGCAGGAGTGAACTTAGAAAACTAAGTGAATCTTGGGGAGGTCCCCTATCATTGTCTAGAGTTAGAATGTTGTGGTTCTCTTGAGGATTTATTTGAAATTTGTACCATTGATATTTTTCTACCGTTTGTTTCACATGGTCACGATTTGGATCAAAACATGATCCTTTTCTCTATGTTTGTCTTTCAGATGAAAGGTTTGATGGATATTAATGGATCAGAGAAGCATTTAAGAACTACTTAGGGTTTGAGATGTGATCAGTTGAAAATTTTGGTGAAATTTAGATGAGATATAATTAGGAAAGGGTGATAAATATCTATGTTCATTTACGGATT